>JAODUP010000030.1:130000-185000 GCA_025642065.1 Paralvinella palmiformis | reverse complement strand
GCTATTGGTCTAGGATGTTTCTTGTCGCTTGCGTCAACGGTTTTATTCCTAATACGTGGAACAATGATTGTTTTCGTAATTTTATCAGTATGACCGTGCCAAATAAAAGGGGTACCTGTAAAAGGGCTAAAAAACATGTGATCAGAGAGGATAAAATGTTCGGATGCAAGCAAATCAAATCCGACCGATTTTCCTCTCTTCGGATCCCTAATCGTCATAGCAATGTCGTTTGGCGTGATGATAAATCGATCCGTGGAATCTATAGAATTTAATCCTGATTGAACATGGCCTTTTCTGGATCCATTGTTAACACAGTTCATAATTCCACTGTAGTGTTGACTCCTCATTTCACTAATTTTCTCTCCACCTGTGATACCGTTAATGGATGTTACCGGTGGTAGAATTGTATCACTCATGTTCCTAATAGACTTCCAGAAAGCTGTCATGTCTTTGTTTGGTATGGATGTAACTAAGGCGTCTACGTGTGTTGTTTCTTCCATTGCCTGGCATTGTCTTAAGGGGGTATTTGAAACGTGCACGCGTGACCTTCATCAGATCACACACTGATCCATGTCTGGACTTCCCGAAGTCTCGCCACGTGATATATTATAAAGCATATCGAGCCTTAACATGAGCTTCACGTACATGCATGGTTGTGTTTCTTCCCGGAAGAAAGGTATTTCTTCCGTTCCCATAAAATACACACGCCGCCATATGGACGGCCAGACAAAATACCGGGATTTTGGATCAATCGCACTAACACCAAATCCACTAAAATTAGGGTTAACAACTTTAAGTTTGTTCAGCTCATCCTCGCATAACCAAAGCTCCTGAAGAAAAATCACATCATAATGGTTACAGAGCACTTTTATATCACACTCGTAAGATTTAAACCCATTAACATTCCAAAATATGGTTCTAATGTTGAACAATACATATTTATATAAGCAGAATAACATTTACTCAAGATATGGCCTGACAATCGTGCCTTTTCAGGCTTTCGGCCACATTGTAGCCATTAACAGTTGTTTATGATCCTTATTGGAAATAATAATATGAAATATGAATCATATTTCGCGATCAAAGGTGAGACCAGTCACATAGTCAGTATGTTTCTCTAGGTGGGCGGCTTTGGTTGACCAAAGTTTCTGAGAATTGTCGACGTCGAATTTTCTTGGTGTCGTTCATTCGTGAAGCGCGAAGACGAAAGTTTGATCCGTTACATTTCATGACGACTGTGATATCATACTGGGATGAATATCTTGGGCTACTGATACCTTGTGCTCCACTGCGCTGATTGTCTTGGGCTCCTGATACATTGTGCCTCACTGCGCTGATTGTCTTTGGCTTTGACACCTTGTGCTCCATAGCGCTGATTGTCTTTGGCTACTGATACCTTGTGCTCCATAACGCTGATTGTCTCGAGCTACTGATACCTTGTGCTCCATAGCGCTGATTGTCTTGGGCTACTGATACTTTGTGTTTCACTGATATATTGAGCTTGTGATTGGGGATATGTGGTCGACACTTCCGAACGGCGTCTGGGTATCTCGATTTTTTGCGTTACATTGTATCCTTTGTTGATATACTCTGGATACGAGCCAGTCACAGTAGATCACCATTTCCAGAATGATCCAGGTTGTCGTGTATTTGAGACTTATCTTCATTCGACTCTCTATCATTGTCGTCGTAGTCGTTATCGTTGTCAGTAGTATCATATCTATCACCATCAGTGAACATGGATCGATGCCTACTTACTCCTACATTGAGTGTTGGTGTTGATTTACTTGATAACTGGCGCCCCATGGTGTATTTTATTCACACTAACAGTATTTAGTTTTTGTACAGTTGTCGATATTTGCGGGAGTTTCACTGTCATTAGTTTCGCATCACCAATATGATCTGCCAATGTATTGCCAATATTAGAAAACTTTTCATGTACTAGTGTTTCGTGAGATTCTTACAGGATGTTGACAAGTAATTGAAGAGTCTCGATGTTGTTGATGAGACTAAACATATCAAACTTGTTCATTCAAAATGGCGGCAACTTCGATAAGTCACGTGCAGCATATTTTAGTCCTTGTTCTGTTACAGGGGGCGTTTCAAAGATAACATTCACTATTTCCTGAACGTCCTCTCGTTTCTTGTCCATCCTCCTCCATTATATATATATATATATATATATATATATATATATATATATATTATATATTATAACTTCTATTCTAAGAATGGGGCGCCTCCGTGGTCTAGCGGTAGCGTGTTGGACCACACATCACTACCACCCGTGTTCGAATCTCGGCGTGGGCATATCTGAAGGTTGTTTCGTCTTCGACTTCGCTTCATTACGTTTGGAGGTCGCTCGGCCCATTTAGCCTACCATGTGCAGAAAAGTGGCCGTAAAACATCAATCATCAATCTATTCTAAGAATGACTGAATAATTATATTTAATTTTAATTTTATCTTCTATTTTGTTATTTACCGTTTTCAGTTTGATCACGTGTACTTCTCTGATGTGATATACTGGAAGTTTGTGTTAGTTGTTGCTCCTATAGAGATGACAGAAGCTGCCTCGTTATTTGATGCCACGACACCTTATGAAACTTATAGTAACATGATACATCGTCAGAGTAACGAGAAAGCTCAAGGTTTCTTCTTTGCCACTCGGCTCGATTATCTCACTTATATGGTGCAGCCTACTGTATCGACAGGTAAATGCATGCACGTACATACACACATACGTACATACAAACATACAAACATAGCGAGAGATGGTGCATGGGGGGATGGGTGGATGGATGGATGGATGGATAGATAGATAGATAGATAGATAGATAGATAGATTGATATATTCATAAATACAAACAAATACATTAACAGTGTACCCTGTACGAGTTCAAATTATCATCTAAAACTCTAAGGTATGTACACTTACTTTGACAGTTCACGAATAATACAAAAGCCAAAGTATCAATGTATATCCTCATTATTTATCCTGTACTGGTGTAGGTAATATATGATAGAATAATAGATACAAATTATAAATAAACCAGATGGTCATACTTGTTTACTGAGAGCCATTAAGTTTACACCAACTCATGATTGAGTAGGAGAGTTATTACGTGGTTAAGTCTCGGATCTGATGAGTGTTGGATCATATGGCAGATGGCTAATCTCAGAGATCGAATACGATAAGGTCCTTTACCGACGGATGAAACACCACTAAGATATAGGTAACGCTAAGATTCGAACCCGCGATATTTGATATATGTAGTTGGATGGTATCATTGAGCTAACTGTCGGGTACACTGATGATCGTACACAGGATCTGGCAGGTTAATCTTCATAATGTACTAGAGTACTGTGTGTACTTGCCTAGTACAGCTACGGTCTTAGAAATATGATAACTTTGACAAGATAGCGTTTAAAAATACATCTACGGTCACAGTCAGTGTCAAAATATTTAATGAAAAGTGTTTGGTCTAATTGACAGTGAGTGAGTGAGTGAGTGAGTGAGTGAGTGAGTACGTGAGTGAGTGAGTGAGCATGTGAGTGAATGAACATGTGAGTGAGTGAACATGTGAGTGAGTGAGTGAGTGAGTGAGTGAGTGAGTGAGTGAGTGAGTGAGTGAGTGAGTGAGTGAGTGAGTGAGTGAGTGAGTGAGTGAACATGTGAGTGAGTGAACATGTGAGTGAGTGAACATGTGAGTGAGTGAACATGTGAGTGAGTGAGTGAGTGAGTGAGTGAGTGAGTGAGTGAGTGAGTGAGTGAGTGAGTGAGTGAGTGAGTGAGTGAGTGAGTGAGTGAGTGAGTGAGTGAGTGAGTGAGTGAGTGAGTGAACATGTGAGTGAGTGAACATGTGAGTGAGTGAACATGTAAGTGAGTGAACATGTGAATAAGTGAACATGTGAGTGAGTGAGTGAGTGAGTGAGTGAGTGAGTGAGTGAGTGAGTGAGTGAGTGAGTGAGTGAGTGAGTGAGTGAGTGAGTGAGTGAGTGAGTGTTTTTTTTAACTCAGTGCAGGTTTACGCGTGGTGCGGATGGCCGAGGAGTCAATCGCTTGGAAAACATCCCAGAATATTGCATGCCTTCGTCCTTTCGCGCGTGCTCGTGCGCGCGTGTGTGTGTGTGGAGAGAGAGAGAGAGAGAGAGAGAGAGAGAGAGAAGAGGGGGAGGGAGGGAGAGGGAGAATACATATACATAGATAATAACAAACCAACACACATCACATATATACCTACCTATGTTTGTCTTTCAGACTCCAATGTGATAGTATTAGGTATGGGAAGTGGTCTAATAAAGGACTGCCAGTTAGAGGCTTCTGTAGGCTCAGACCCGGCTGTTAATGCTAAACCTACTAGTACTGGTAAATATTACCTACACTTTCTTATCATCATCATCATCATCATCATCATCATCATCATAATATAGTCTATATATATTATTTAAGGAACATTATCTCCACGTCTATTATATATTATGTATGTTAGGTTGGAAAGCCGCTAACAGAGGACCTTTATATCAACCATATTTCCAAGTAAACTTTGGGAACGTGACGAGAGTATCGGAAATTATACTCTCTGATCCTTCTGGATTCACGCCAGATGTCGCTGTAGATAGCCTGAAGTATGACGTGTACACGAGCAATGACAACTATGTCTGGACACACATTGAGCTGGTGAGTATTTCGTCTTCAAAACGTTACTCTGGCACATTAATATTAGCACGGTCACGTGGGGTGTTTTGATTTTGGCTTACTCTTCTAAGAACTTTATTTCCTAATTCTGCTCGTTTATGGAAATAATTCATCTCATTCAATCCGATACTGACTGATCTAGTGAGGATATAAAAAGTCAGCAGAGTTGATAGATTTGAACTGAGATGTCCTCGTATTTTGGCCTGTTACTCTACCAATAAGCCATCCTATATTTAGTTGATATACCACATGGTGATTGTTTGCGGAGTTTCGTCGATAATTGCGCTTTAACCTATAGGCATATGGCTCAGTGGTAGTGCGCCTGATTCATAAGACAAAATACTCCGAGTTTTCATATCGAAGATTGTGGCTCATTTGATCCACAGTTTATTATTTCAAACTCACCTATTATATACTGAAGCTTCGTGTTCGCACTCGTGCATATCCGTTATGTATTTGGTCAAAACCTGTAGGACTGGAGTTCAAATCTTTGTTAGTTTCGCAGATAATTGGGCTCATTTATTATGTGTACAATAATAACGTTTATGTGTGTGTGTGTGTATGTGTGTGTGTGTGTGCGTGTGTGTGTGTGCGTGTGTGTGTGTGTGTATGTGTGTGTGTGTGTTACCCAAAGTCGCAACAAGAAACAATATAATTAAATGGTGAAAGATATATAGTGATAGCATAGTAATGTACATATCCATATAGTAGTTTATAATTTGAAGACCTTAGATCATATTGATCTTACTAAATATTCTGTAATTTCACTAGAAGTCATCATATTTTATGAGGCAGTTAATATTTCTTATTCCGATTGTTCCTAACTAACTAACGTTGCTTTGTAACAGGGTTGTTCAACCTAAGTGTCATTAGTTAATATAATACAAAGTCGTCGTCATGGTAACAAACATTCTTAACAACAACAAGTCCGACACATTATAGAACCAATTATTTGTATTGCTTCATTTTTCTCTGGGATAATATCATCGATCAAATGCCACTGGTGTCATATGTCACACTAAGTCCAGTCTGTCTTTCTTCATTGTACTGGCATTTTTCAACGTGTTTTTATTTATTTATTTTCGTTTCAACCCCGCAAGATTGGGGGAAATACTTATAAACAAATATACGAATACGGTACAATACATTAAAATACACAGGAATGAGAACAATCGCGTATATCGAGAATAAATCATTATAAATAAATACTGAAATGCGCTGGCCAACATAATCGACATTAAATGTTCGTCAGACCAGGGTTTAATAAAATTATCATAATGGATAAGTTGGCCAACTCCATCATTGCACATATTATGACGGGTGATATATTTAGTAAAAGTTCAGTCTACCGGTGATAAACCTAACATCGTGAGCCGATGTCTAATTGTACCTGGGATAGTTTTACCACACGACATAAAACACCTTCATCATACAAACACAGGTCAGGTAAAAGTGAATTAACTTTAAAAATGCATCTATACAATGACGTGGTTGATTTTACCAGCATAGTATTAACAGAAGATGTGTGTAATCCTTGTAATAACAATTCCGTGTATAAATTATTAATTAAGACAAAGTTATTACTATTCGATGGTGAACAATTAAAACGATTTAAATCTGTTGGCGGTTCGATAATTTGGCAAATCATTCTTTGAACTAGAACGTTCGTGTAAGTATTTTATCATTATAATGCGTCTCTCTTTTATTTCTTTGAATGTTTTAAAATCTTAGTTCTCATTTTTCCTTGGCGCTCGAAAGAGTTTGTAATTTAATGATCAACACACAAACTTATCTGGAGGTTTCGCTCTTCACTAAGGGCGCCTCCGTGGTCTAGCGGTAGCGTGTTGGACCACAAATCACTACGACCCGAATTCGAATCCCGGCCTGGGCATATCTTCAGGTTGTTTCAGCTTTGACTTCGCTTCATTATCTTTGGAGGTTTAACCTACCATGTGCACAAAAGTGGCCGTAAAACACCAATTATCGGTTTTCACAAATATCCATCTCTCTCCTTACTGTTGGAGGGGGATAAATTATTATCTAAATTTAACCTCCTCATTCACCGAAGTTGGACAATCCTACCGAGAACATATATAACAACTTTATGGTTCAAATGGTCCTCATTCTTTTGAGGAGATACTTTGGGCGACTAATGTCTCATCAATGTGAAACAAATTCAGAGATGAAACTTTATTTTATTATCGTAAACAAATTAAGAGATGAAGCTTTATTTTATTATCGTAAACAAATTCAAAGATGAAACTTTATTTTATTATCGCAAACAAATTCAGAGATGAAGATTTATTTATTATCGTATTTATTAGATGACCGGAAGTGGAGTATTGGCTGCTCCAGCTATTGGACGTCACTTCCGGATGGCAATCAACAAACAAGGATTACAAACTGATGCAGAAGTCGGGTTCAAGGTCGAGTTCAAGGGTTATTATATATCTAATGACGTCAGTCCAAAAGGTAGGTGATTGGTCATGTGATACTTGATTATTTTATATGATATTCTATAATTTAACGAGATTATGAGCGGTTTAATCAATCACGTGATTTCGTTTCGGCTTTATATTTTATATATAGAGTTTAACTATATATATATATATATATATATATATATATATATATATATATATATATATAGTGTGTGTGTATATATATATATATATATATATATATATATATATATATATTTTGTGTGTGTGTGTGTGTGTGTATCTGTTTTGTGTATGTGTATATATATATATATATATATATATTTGTGTCTAAAATTTTGTGTGTTGAGAGTTGGTAAAGTGACCTCCCCTCTGTACATCTCTGGTATATGGTATGTTGAAAAAATATTTAAAAGTTACAAAAAAAACCCCCCCTTAAATTTTTAAATTTATATAATTTTTTTTAAAAAAAAATATTTAATAAATCACCTAATTATCTCACTGACACACCTTCCTTACTATTATAAACAATATCGAGTAACATCACGGAGTACAGCAGCTCTGATAAATATAGCGTTTTGCGTGTTTTGACTCGGACTCAAACAAGTAATACCTACAGAGATACCGGAAGTCGTCCTAGCGAACATCCAACTTGATAAAAACAACAACATATAACAACAGCACAAAATATTAAAAACACTCATCCACAACAATTGCTGATCGATACTGGGTTCTACTATACACCATTCATACCCGTTCTTCTTCTAATTAATAATGCATCTTGGCAGAATAATGTTAGTACTCATTTCTGACACAATCTATACGCACAGATCATTAATCATTATCATAAATGAGTTATCCGAATGGAGTACGGTGTTGAATTATTTAGTGTCAGACGCAGTTAGTTCTTGCTGCAAGATGATGACATAGTAATCTTTTGATAATAATATTACAATAGGCAACTGAACCCGTACCAAGACATCACTTATCTTCAAATATTCAAGAGATTAGCCTATTTTTCAACTAACGACACGAGTAAACAATCAACGGTGTGATGAACTGAGCCTGAGATTAAATGTATATTGAACATAAGCTAGAAGTCATTCTCTGTTTACATTTTGGAGATAGCTAAAATTATTCATACTGGGATCGTCTTAAAACACCATCTATATTTTTTTATAATGATTTTCATCAATAAATATTAGTTAGAACGTAGTAGTAGTTTATTAAACATTCTAAATTTAGTTTGTTGTGTATATAGCTGGCTACGTTGCTGTATTTATGGGGATCGGTGATGTTATGTTACCGTTTCCGATTTTTCTTTCAAGATGTATGTAAGAGTCCCGATGTGTGGCAAGTTGACTCACCTCCACAAGGTAAACAAGACATCTGACTTAAACCTCATATCAGATATTATTTATGTTTTGTCTGATAGGGAAAGGAAACCGTTCATATGTTTAGATATCAGTATGGTTTATAATACTTATGAACTGGCATAACATTGAAACGCCCTTAAATTTCCGGATGCCTTCTGGAAGAGCCATAGTTTTAATGCGCAGTCAAAATAACAAACTTTCAGTATTATAACAGATTACATCAGTGTTCTAATCATAACAGCCTACAATTTGTGAGTAATTCAGCTTTTTTTATGTCATTCCTATGTAAAATATGTGCCAACTGTCGTATTTTGGGTATTATAATATTTTGGTAAATTATTCTCATATAAATAAACGTGTCTTATGACATTATAGCTTATCTTTTGATGTTCAATTATATTATATTTCATTATCTGCTAACTCACAGTAGCATTAATAACTATCAATTGTTTGTTCTAATGTTAATTTATTCTATCATTATAGAAATGTATTACCGAGGTTTTGTCGCTTATGGCACCAAGATGTTCTTCTGTGATCTGGTAGCTCCAGGGTCAGTAAAACCTTGATAGACAATCAATATTAGTACATCGTTTGAAGTTTGATAAAAGCTTATTTTTCATCTCATTCTTAGTCACAATATTGACGTACATAGGTAATCGATAAACCCACAAGTAACCAATCAGTTCGTTTAAACATTGTGCACAGATAGTGCCGTTTCCAACCAATCATTATGCATATAAATTTTCGTATCTTAAGGTTATTTTTTACCTTCATATTTGTTATTTGACCTTGATATTTTACTCCTCAGTCAGCAGAACGTTTATGATGAGGAAGTAGAATGTTACAGAACGACAGATGGCTCGACTTGGACCGGTAAGTGATCTGAATGTAGGACCAAATCCCCCCCGGACGAGAACCACCCGGACAAAAACCACCTGGATAAAAAAAACACCGGACATAACCCCCCCCCCTCTTAACAAGCAAATGGACCAAAACACACCCAATATTAATAATTGGTTAGTAAATGTAATTGAAAATGTATGGCTATTGTGTCATAAAATGTGCCATAAAATATGAAAGAAACACAGATTATTTGGTTCAAACAATTAAGGAGAGAAGCCACGCAAAATGCGACCGAATGAAGCTAAAATTGAGGTAAATTTTTAATTGTAGTCAAGCTCATGCTTTGATAAAATAAAAGGATATAATTGTAGTAACATGCAAATACGAATATAAACTGGGGATGTTATTTTGTGTTATGACAATGAATATAACCATAGGGAGGGTGGTTTTTGTCCGGGGTGGGTTTTTTTTTTGTCCGGGTGGTTTATGTCCGTATACGAAGCGATCTAGTTATGTAAATGTCTGTGTTGGATGTTGACCAGCGGACTGGACTGGATGAGGAGTCATTGGATGCGCTTCACTGGCTTATCATCATAAAGATAGTCGCCCCCTTACCGACTCGCTGGTCATGATGACGTTGACGGAATGTTTAGCTCCACTAAGCGGACATCGTATTGTCATTTCCGGCTTTATAAGACGAAACCATTTTTGAATCTATGTCTATATCGTTGACCTGAGAGAAAACTAGACCGAGCACTCAGTGGTGTTTGATTGGGCCGCCATCACCAAACAGCGCTGACTTCCGGTAGTAGCCAAAAGCACCGTTGAAGCGGCTGCGTTTCGAGTTTTGAACCTATGAATATGGACATTTATTGTGATATGTGCATTCTAATTTTGTGTGTGCAGAGAATCTGTATTACTCCTGTCCCATTATATTCCATCAAATATGTAAATGTCGTTTTATGCAAGTCCATAGATCTAGTCTAGTTGGGATCAAACGCCAGAGACGGGCCGGGGGTTGTCGAATAGGCTACATATAATAATAGTTAAGCTTAATTTTAAATGCGTTCCTTATACTTACTGATGAAAATATATTTCTTTTGTATTACTTCCACGCCCACGACTTATGCAACCGACGACGCAACATTAATTCACCATGTTAATAAACCTGATTTTAGCAGTCTGCTTTCCTTTTTGTTCCGACCGGAAGTTGGGACAGCTATGGAACACCAATCTGTGTCTATATATTGGCTTAGCTACGGAACACCAATCTGTGTCTACATATTGGCTTAGCTATGAAACACCAATCTGTGTCTATATGTTGGCTTAGCTATGGCGGACCATATGATCATCATATCTCTCTCCATAAATGTCTTGATGGTGAAATGTTCATCTTGCGTTTCAGTACTGGATAAATCCGTGTTTAATGTGATTGGTTATGATGCGGCCAACAACCATCTTTACGGTCTGTGTAATGACAAGAAGTCATACCTAGTCAGTGAAGACATGGGTAATACGTGGTATGCCACCAATAAACTACATTTTGATGCCGCCACCAAGGTCATACCAAAGACTGTGCCATTCACGAAGACTGCTGCCTTCCGGGACGGTGCCAACACGCCAGACTCTAGCCTTCTGGATGATACTGGAACAATAGCAGGAGGTATGGCATATTTTGCAAACAAGTTCTAATCAGATGAGATGTACCAATGATATTTTGGAGGCTTTAAATGTTTTTACTGGTATGGACCTATGATGTCATTTCACTTTGAATTAAAGGAAGTTATTATTCACCCGGCTGTCGGTTCCCCAGTGAAGATTTTGTCTCCTGGCCACCCGGCAAAGATTCGGGTCCCCAGTGAAGATTTTGCCACTTGCCATACCCGACAGATCGATTTTGAGGCCTATCTTGCCGAATTTGAGGCATTTACTTGCACCAAGTTTAACACCCGGCCTTGATTGAAATAGAGTATCGGAAATTATGCGAATATAGTATTAACAATTAATCTCATCAATATAGATAATTATAAGTATACAGCTGCAACAAGGGTCAAACCAAACATAATTTCGGAACAAAAACGTGCTTAAGAATATTATAGTATAGTTGAACCAAACAGCCCCATGTGTCACTGAAATGGTAAAAGAAAACTATACAGTGAATATTTTTGTGAAGATTGTTATGTACTCTTGTAGCACGAAACATCTATTGAGCTGTCATTCAGATTTGTATAAATAAACCGACGACTGCGTCAATTAGTAGTAATTATATAGTAGACTCAGCTTGGGGACATAGAAGGTCACGATGGTGGCTAAGCCAGAGCATCTGTGACATTTTGTGACATTCTGAAATTCGAGGAGATTGTAATGGCGATTTTCCAGTAATATAGATTATTTCATTAGATCTATGGTGTCATGTAAAGTATGAGAATATTGTTGTCATATTTCGCAGTACACACTTTGTTAATATTTTCCGAGGGTGAATTGTATCTTTAATCTACGATAATGTTTTGTCATATTTCAGCCAACTTCAATGGCATGTATTACTATAGTGGCAGCTGGAGCCAGGTGACGGATTGGAGTACTTGTTGTATGCCGTGATTACCTGGATTGTGGATTACTGCTGAGACTAGTGATTGACCCATACATACACACACACATAGAAGTGGGTACAACGATAGATGGAACACTTTTATGGAGGGAACTCTCACAATTGTAAAACATTGCTAAGCAACCTAGAAGCATTTGTTTATTTGGTTGCCATGGTTGGTTCGTGATAGAATTAATTCTTTAATGCCCCATCAGGACGTATGCTGATCACGTGGTGAATATTTCTGATACTACTACTAACTACTACTACTACTACTACTAATAATAATAATAGCTGGATAGTTGGTCAAGATAGTTTTTTCATTGTTGTTGTTGGTATTTAGTTATTCTATATGTTTGATATGATGTCAATAATAACTGTTTGCTGTTTATTATTAAATAGATTATTGTTATAATTATTATCAATCAGTTTGGACAAATGTTGTGGGTACAACTGCTGTATGTAAACGTTATCAAATATGGCATATTATTGTATAAGTATGCTGCTGCCAATCATAATAATGATGGCGAAAAGCAAAGTCAACACAGACTTAGCTGATTGTTTTAATAACTCACAGCTCTGGGCTGGATCAATATCTACTTCAGATTCTATATTTAATATGTTAATAAAACAATTTTTTCTGATATGAACATAAATTATGATAAATTTGATCATTGCTGCTGAGTAACGTTAAGTTATCACTAGAAACCGATCCCTTTAACCCCCCCCCACCACACACACACATTATGGTACGAGCTGTTGTTGGGCTGCAGAATGTTGTTTATAAGGAGTAATGTTTAAAAAATGCTCTCTAGTCAGTCTAAAGCTTAATTCTGTCCGTTCTGTGATCTGTGATAATGTATAAATATTTCATTGTTGTCCTTTCTATATATATATATATATATATATATATATATATATATATATATATATAATATAACGTTATTTTTATATAGATTAGTTTATGTATTTCTCAAACTGGCATCATTCCGGCTAATATTCTGGTTATATCGTGGTTTGTACATGTCGTTCAATATGCTACATACTTTATGACTGAAACTAATAGAAGATGAGACCAAATTAATTGAACCGTTTATCACTTAACAAAATCACGTTGATCCAATCGTGTTCAGTTGGAATTTCGAAATAGTTTCGGTTTTAATACCTAAGCCTCATTGATAAACGAAGCCATCCGTCTTTTTCTCCATGTTAGCATTGGTTAGTGTCTAGTTTGGGTGCGTCACATTCGTTCCGTATTTTCGACGAGTGTGGTTTTTCCGTCCGGGTTTTCCCAGCGCGTATCGCCCAGCCTGTCTCTGCTCAGTGTTGTAGTTCAGGCGACCGTTCGTGCCTTGCCTGGCATATATGTGCTACAAGTGGACAGTGTTGTTGGTATTAGAATGGGCTCCGTAACAATCTAATATTGATTATCGCCCTCCTCATGTCTGTGATATCCTCAACCGTATACCGTTTGCCTATAACACAAAATGCTGATTTCTTACGTATTTATCGTGGATACCCCCCCCCCCCCCCAATCCATTGAGTATGTTTAGAACATAAGAAAGGGTTGTCACCAATTGTTTTCGCTTACCTATGATTTGTAAGGATGAATAATAGGGTTATGTATAATCAATAAATAACAGCTAGATCTTATAACTGCTAATATCGATAAGCAATTATCGGCACAAACAATGCAATTGCTTAACGATGACTGTTCTGATAAATATCCAGAATTCCCTTAGTCTACACACACGCACGCGTGCATGCAAACGCATAGACACACATGATTACAGACGCACAGTCAAATGCATCCATACGCGAAGTACCTTCAACGAATCGTAAATTCTTATTCAGTATTCCTATACACCACACCAACTCGTCTATATATATATGAACATATTCAAACCCGGTATAAACCATTACGACCCAACTCTACGTCACCATTCAACCATATCTAAACCAGCCAATCAAGTTTCACCTACTAATCCCTGTTTCATTTACCGATCTCCGGCTCATCGTCACCCAAACAACGACAACCATTAGTTTCAACGACCAGCTGACATAATAAATTTGTGATAGAAGATTAGAACTGCTTAAGTGTGGAGTTTGGTTGCTATATATATATATATATATATATATATATATATATATATATATATATATATATATATATATATATATTAGCTTTGTTGGTTCGTTTGTTTATATTTTATGTCCATTTTATCGCATCATTATGCGAAAGGAATAGTGATACAGTGCGTCATTTCTGATAAAGGACTACATACACAACATGCCGACTGCTGATCCTGACGATGGCGGCCATATTACTTTATGATATTTGTATACATTTCCAGAGATTGATATATTTACGGCTTATTTATCATAACATGTCTAGATATGTTGTCTAATTTTACGATCAGAAATAAATGCCGTGTGTTTAAATCAGTCTTTCTATTTTATCAAATCATATATTATCTTGGTCTGAGATGTTATTTTTTTAATCGTATCATAAATAACTAATTACATAACTTAATTATCCTACTGTCACGTGTATAGGTATATGGGTATATCATTAATATGAATAATGTTTACCATTGTATTTTTGTTTAAACTAATGTTGATGATGATGATGATGGTGATGATGATGGTGATGATGTTTATGAATATAATCATCATCATCATCATGATTATATTCATAAACATCATCATCATCATCATGTTTACGAATACAATCATCACGATGATAATAATCATGATCATAATGGCGACGGTATTAGAATTTTGCTATTCTGAATCTAATCACAGAAAGTACACGAATTTTATTTCAATCTTTCACTTCTATTATGTCACGTAAGTATTCCTACCGAATGAACGAGAGGCCATTTTGACATTGCAAAAGTCCCAAGAATTACTTCGAAATATTCCAGTACACCATGCTGAATACAAGTACAATCCGGTTAACCCCAACCCTAGTACTCGAAATTTCGAATAAATCAAACTAGTAATACGTCCATCGAAATTGCTCTCGATTGTACGAAAATTACGAATATTATTTATGATTTCGAATACGATCATATTTCGAAGATTTCGATATGTTTCAGTAATTTTGTTCAGCAAGTGGATAAAGGCACAATCTCTGCTTCGTCAGATTGTTTTCGTACGTTTCAAATAATTGTGTTTAGACCTTTAATTACTACGATGATAAAACGATTATTAACGAACCACACTCAATCACTATCCAATGAAAAACACCCAGAGTAGATCGGGAGTAGATCTCGAGAAACAATGCCACCGACAGATACTGTACCTGTGAATAATTACACCTTTGTTCTGGTGAAAATTGACCTTACAAATTGCAATGAATTTATATGAAATAATTATATGCTTCTACATATCGTCAGGAAACTAGTTACATGATTTTATTATCAGAAGAAAAAACTCCATTTCGACCAGACTTCGTCATTCCACTTTTCCTGAAAGACCCATAAAGACACCAGCACCATCAACAATAACATTACAACAACACAACAAACATCAACACCAGCAGACGACAGCCAGGAGTCTCTATTCCGAATGTCAACAACAACAACAACAACAACAACAACAACAACGACAGTTATATGATCAGAATAATCGATAGAGATATTCCTGTTTGTGCGGAGATGACTGATGATGAGATCGTCTCCTGTCATACAAACTCATCCACCCACCTACTCCATTGGATGATGAAAGTGATGACGTCAAAGTGCCCATACATGTTAGTTTATCTGTTTGTTTGTTAATTAGTTAGTTAGTTACTTTGTTTGATTGTTTGTTTGTTTGTTTGATTGTTATGAATAGCTATGGGAACGGGCCTATATTTCTCAATAAATATTTGCTCTTTTGCCTTATTCATGCTAGCCATCCTTAAATAATAATAATAAATAATAATAATAATAATAATAATAATAATAATAATAATAATAATAATAATAATAATAATAATAGCGAAATGGCAGTTATTGGGGGAGACGCATATGGTCTGTAATTTAGAGCTTCACTACAGGAATTAATTCTGAATAAATTCAGAATTTAGGGCCTACAATATTTGGGATATTTGGTAAGGAAAATTTGGGCAGTTGCCTGGTTGGATGAAAAACTCCTCTTACTATAGTGCCACGGTCGGGGTTCGAACTCCCGAGCTCCCGCACAGCATGGCCATAACCATGGGTAAATAGTCCCACACTCTACCCACGAGGCCACAGAGACAGACCCAACAGAGACAATTAAATTATATTACCGAGAACAGGCCGCTGTCACCCGTCGAAGAATATTAAAATAGAAGAACATCCTATATTTCCTATAATTCATGATTAAAATTCTTTTGGGCTATTTAATTGGGTCTGTTATTTGTACACAAGTAGGTAAATATATGTGAGCATGCGCAGATGAACACCAGGGATATGGGTGATTGTTTTGCTGTGTGAATTGATATGTAATTATTAGGTTAATAAATAAAAGAAGTGTTTAATTCAATGTATGAATCACACTACAATGGAAAAACATATTTCATTGACACAATTCATCATTTGCTTATGACAGAGATGCGCAAATATCAGATATTTATTTAGACTAGTCGGCCATTGTTCACCGGCGATATATGCCTTTTGAATATTACCGTACACCTGAATATATTGTGAATTAATTGCTCATCCGAACATTCCTTTATCCGATAATTATTCGGATAGTAGGTATCACCCAGACATATAGGTTAACCGGATTGTACCTGTAGTTACAAAAGGCATTGAGAAATAATGAGAAAGTTACCCATCAACGTTAAGCTGTATATTATCGTAGTCAAGATAAGTTGAAAAACGTGAGCAAATATCACAGATTAACAGCCTGTGAGTATTGTATTCGGGCCGCTATTAGAGGCAAGTCCCAAGTTTGAGATAGGACTCGTATTTCATTTATCTGTTAATTGTTACATCATGATAATCAGGAAAACTCTAATTAACAGTAATTTACGACGATCGGTAATTTATCCCTGACTAGTGCAATAATCAAACAACCAAAAGTCAATTGAAATTCACGGCTTTTGTATACTGATTGATACTCCTAATTTGTTGGATGCTGATTGGATAATAATTAAAATAAAAATGGGTCAGGTCTGTCAAGTGCCGATCAGTGCACTGAATAACTAGCCAACTGAAATAACCTCTTAATTTGTTGTAATATGCTAATTGCGTAACAACTGAAACGAAAGTAGGGTTATTCTGACATTTGCTCGTAAACGCATTAATCGGACGGTTGAAAAAAACAAACAACCGCGCTCAAAGGTCGCGTTCGTAGTTTGGTAGACAGTCACGTCCATCCATAGTAGTTGATATAAGACACGATTTAACGTTGGTATTGTGCCTTACCCAGCCTTGATCCATTTAGCCATTTATTGGCACCTTAATATTCAAACCAACAGCTCACAACTCATCTTCGTCACTCATCTAATCAGCATAACACTTATAATAAAATATATTATACCGATATATGATAATATCATATAGCGGTATATGCCTGTTTATAATGGTATCTATTTACAACACAAATCTTACGAATAACTGTAGATCCAGCCAATGTTTATTATCACGGAACACGTTCAAATAGCATTTATTAGGTATAGTATCTATTTTGTAAATTATATTATAAGAGACAACGCCAATGAAAGCAGCAGCAGCAGCAGCAGCAGCAGCAGCAACAACAACAACAAAAGCAATAATTTCTATTTCAGTTTAACAACAGATTATAATAATTTTAGTGCTGTCTACATAATTGTTTTCGTAATTCCTATTTGTTCCAAATGTCCATTAAACTCCAGGTATAATGTAGTAATGTCTACCGTATACTCCACCTAATCCCATGTATGTGCAGCGCCATCTAGCGAATGCAATTGGCAGTTGTGACGTCACTGGAGGGCTTGTTTGATTGTATCAGTAATAATAGCGAATCTACATCCAACATCAGATTCTGATTCGTAGATAAATCGGACAATTCTGATGTTGCGGATTTGGATGATGGTATGCCGGAAGAAAAGCAAGATGGTGGTGGCGAGTCTGATTCGTGTGATACACAGCCGTATCTGTTCGAGGCAGACGCAGACGATTAAAAAATCGAAAATGATTCGACTGAATCATTCGTTACGGCTGATCGTCTTTTTTCAAATTCAGTTTCTTCGCCAGTTCCATATCATGTTGTATTTTGTTGTGATAGTGCACTCCATATGTATGATGTGCTGTTTGGGTCGCCAATTGTCTCATGTTCGTTGGATAAAACGCGTCCAAGGCGTAGATGGTGGGGGGGATCCATGAACAGAAATCTCACTTTCCAAACTAATATTGCCGCATCCGTGCGCAACACAGCGCCAAACCAAATTCCACAATGATTCTATAAACTACTATATGTCTAAATAAACCGGTCGTAACACATAAAACACGATATTAGCCCTAATATCACACTATTTCACGCTGTAAATAAAACCATTTCTACAACTAAATAAGCAGTGGCGGCGTTTATCAAGAGGTTATGGTTTACTGGTGTGACGTCACAAGCTGCCTCGGTCAACCTGTTTTCGTGCATTGGGGTCATCTACTTCAGTAGAGTGCCGTTAAGAGAAATAATCGCGGCTATCGTTTAACAATATGAAATGTAAAATTAGAAGGGACTGAAAACAATATTGAAAATTCAAATGTGCGAGGCCTTTGTCTGTCTGTGTGTGTGTTGTTGTTGTTGCCGCGCTCATTTTGTATTTTCGTAACTGCGAATGCGCGAGAAAACTAGCACGCGCCTCTCACAGTCTCATTTTGTATCCGAAGACAACGGATGTGGTTAGAAAATCATACGATCTAATCGTATTTAATAAAGCTTGCGTAATAATTTCATTCAACATTTCAGTATGTAGTTGCCCAATTAATGTTGATAAATATCCTGAAATTAAAAAAAAATACGATGCAAAGCGTCCGAAACACGATGATATACATAAAAAAATGTGAATAAAACACAAACAAATCGCGTAGCTGTGATAGCTAAAATGGGTCAAACGTCGTAGCAAGAGAATGACATCACAATAATTAATGACGTCACAAAAGATCTGGCTCCAAAATATATATTGTGCCCATATAACCACTTGCGTCTAATACCCATATGCGCATATTTATTGCGTTATAGAGTTTGTTGATATATTTAGTTTACCATGTCAAATATTTATAAAGAATCTGTAGTATTGGCAACAACAACAACAACATTTGTCCGTAGGTTGGAAAAAGTGTATAACACGGATTTTTCCTTCGACTGGGCATCCCTGTAGTTGTAACAAAATAACACTAGGTACAGTCTCATTTTGCGTGCTTGCTTTGTTATACCTGATTGTTTATTACCGCGATAATAAGTGATTCTATATGGAAAAATCAGATTATAGGGAGACTATTTCGATGCCATCCCATAATTTAACATTTTGTTTGAATGTAGAGATGTTTTCCTCTCCTCGCAAAGACTATGACGCAATAATGGAACAATAGATGCTACTGATCGCTATAATTATTGTTTGATAAAAAGGATACCCACCTAAAATGAATAAACCATTTATCTAAACACACGGACATCAATGAACATAGTTTATATGCGTTCTTTAAAAAAAAATAAGCATACATATATACACTTTTAAACGGAAAATACTACACATATGATACACATAACGAACATTATTGACCAATTTAACGTAAAATCACACTACGGGTGAGTTTGGGGATGCACTTTAAAGACAGGAATAACAACAAATATATTATACTTAGCATAGAAAATAACACTCACTGAGCTCCTTTGCATCATTGCTCTGTTCCTTTAACATTGTTGAGGCAGCATGCGTGGGTGAAAAGCTGACATCTGGTATATTCTCATGGAAGTGTTTCCTATTCAAATACTTGTCTGGTGGTATAGTATTAGCACAGTAGCTGTCTGTGCTGGGCATGGCCGCATCTTTATTGGGCGTAGTTACGTCTATACTATAGGTGTTGTCCGGTGCAGCATATTGGTCTTCACTGGCTTAACCTGGCAATAGGGAATGTTGTAGGGAGAGTGGAATGTTGGTATGCTTGTCAGCTAATTCGATCCGCTGATTCAGGAATGTCATGTGAGAACTGACCAGACTTTAAGAAATCAATCCAAATCTCCATCTTGGCTTGGTGAGACCTGAAACACTCTCCTCTAATTTTTGTTGTGATAGAATACAAGCAAAATCAATGACTTTAACAATTCACATTACGACTGTGATTACGAATTTAAAAAAAACACACTTACATGCAAAAGCGCGTGATGAGACATGCACATACAGACGACTTATGTGTGTTGGATAGAGTGTAGGACTATTTACCCATGGTTTTGGTCATGCTGTGCGGGAGATGGGAGGTTCGAATCACTGCCGTGGCACTATAGTAAGAGGAGTTGTTCATCCAATGAGGCAACTGGCAAGGTTTTCTCCTCCGAATATGCTGTCTATTTAGAATTAGTCCCCACTGGTGAAGCTGTAAATTACAGACCATAAGCGGCTCCCTCATTCGAGGTTGCCAACCATATAAAATAACTGCCACTTTAGACATTATTATTATTATTATTATTATTATTATTATTATTATTACTACTACTTCTACTACTACTACTCCTCTAGTATCGAGAAATAGCCCGATAATGCCAATTATTTCCAATTTAAGACGAACAAATATACCAGACTCAGACTGTGTAATCACACTAATTAATGTTCGATTAATGGCTAATTTTACATGGAAACACTCATTAACCAATAACTACAGATCTATTTCATGTGAGCATAGATATCTGTTCTTTCGTTTCATATTATGACATATGAAAAATGATGATTGTTTATTCCGTTTTTGAGCTGAATTTGTGGTCAATTTCAGCACGGCCTCGTCGAAAACGCGTATTGGGCATGTGCAAATACAAAATGAGCGCGACATAAAATGAGACCGGGACACCGGACCTATAATAAAGTAACACCTAGTCCGACAGTAGATTGAAGTTGGTTGTCGGATTTGGCAGTATTGCGCATGCGCAAAGAACGTGTCGGAGCTTAAATGGATAGTCCACCCTCAGATATGTTTTGAGAACTAATACAGCCATACTCACAAATATCATAAATAATGTCAAAATGTGTAAACGATCACTCACATATTATATAATCCAGTTCAAAGTGCTGATTAATCGAATTTTCATGGCCAGTGGGCGCCGCCATTTTGAAGCTAGATAGAGACCGGAAGCTCCTGAATGCTGACGTCACTTGAACGCATCCGGTTGACCTGAAGTCTGCAGAGCCCATACAAAAGCATGTAAACAAGTGTGACTAAAGAATTATTCCAGAACTAAACCGCAGTAATTTGGATTATTTCCCTAGATCTATGATATCAGGTATATTTCGTGATTATTATTGTGGAATTTTTGGTTACTGTTCTAAGCATTACATATTTTAAAAATATTTTCGGAGGGTGGACCATCCCTTAAAGCCGTTTCGGAGCGGCTCACATGATCCGGATCGAGATCTGATGACTGGTACAGTGAAACGATCAACTGCTATCGGCCAGTGTATTTATGTGTTATGTATTTTACCCTAGGCCATACTTATTATCAACCTCCGAGAAATGACACATTAGTTCAGGATTCGTAAAACCGTAAACGTGTCAACAAAACTGTGGGTTCGCCGAAAACAGAAACATGATCATCGTTGCCAACTGTTATTTATTGGTTCTATATTTACTAACATATAATGTAACAATCAGGTATTCACATTGATCGCGATGGCGTTTGTTGTACAGACAGTACATAGGTCCGAACATAACATTTTATTGGTGCTATATGTCGTACTCGTGTGTGTGTAGATGTTTTACTAGGGTCACCATCTCCTCAGATACATTAAACTCAAAGCATCACCTGTCGTTTCTAAAGGGACAGTCCACCATCAGAAAATAGTTTTTAAATATGTAATGCTTAGAACAGTAACCAAAACATTCAACAGTAATAATCGCGAAATATACCTGATATCGTAGATTCGAAGGCGGGAAGGAGCAGACTGAAATGCTCTGACGTCACATCGGCGCTCTCGATACTGACGCGAATTATAGTTTCTCTTGAGCGTTAATATCTGAGCCATTTTTAATCATCTTGCTCTTGTCAGGTTCCTTCTGGCTCAAAATGTTATGGTTGTATGTCATTCATGACGTAATTTTAACAACGCAGTTGCGTTATGTTCCTGAATAATTCTTTGCTCACACTTGTTTACATGCTTTTGTATGGGCTCTACAGACTTTATGTTAACCGGATGCGTTCAAATGACGTCAGCATTCAGGAGCTTCCGGTCTCTATCTAGCTTCAAAATGGCGGCGCCCACTGGCCATGAAAAGTCGATTAATCAGCACTTTGAGCTGGATTATATAATATGTGAGTGGTCGTTTACACATTTTGACATTATTTATGATATTTGTGAGTATAGCTATATTAGTCCTGAAAATTTGAAATGAAGGTGGAATATCCCTTTAAGCTTGCACTTTAAAAGTACCGTCACCGTGTCCGTGTTAAGGCTCTGATGACATTCTGTACGCTCTCTCACAATCAGCATTGTGATGTAGCAACCTGAGAACAGCGGCCATTACTTGTACAAGTGCAGGGAACGCATATGTCCCATTGCCGTCTTTATTTTTATGATTGCACCCCAGTAACGGTCAACAGATTTCATTACACCACCTTCTTCCATGTCGATCTCAGTGTCCTCCAAAAGCTGGTAGCCCTCAAATTCTTCTTTGACCTCTTGGTCAACAAGAGAAGCAAAGCATTCAGCCAGATAAACAATGGACTGATCCAGGCTAAGCGCGTTGCATCGGTTCCCAACTGCTGTCTTGGGTTAGAAACAGCTATGGGGCACACTGTTAACATGGTATGGCAACTTTTCACTAACGATTAATACTGGAAATCTTTCACCAAATTATTTCATATTACAAGGAGACTGAGACTAGTATTTCAACTGAACGATTGTGTCTTTCCAAAGGATTTAGCACAATATTTATCAAGATATAACCTAATGATTGAGCAAACCGATCTTTCAGATGAATGACACAGCTAAGTCTGCATTGTTCATGTTGACTTGTAGGAGATTTTTTAGCATGGGTTTCAATGATTTTAATGTTAAACCTTTAACTGAATGTAAATTGATTTTAATGAAGATTGTTTAAATATTTAATGTAGAGTTTTGGAAATATTATTTGTATTTGTACCTGGGAACCAATCATATACGTATAACCTGTATATTATTAAATAAAAAATGTTATTACATTAGAGTATTACCACCTTATAGTAAACATTGCAAGAACGGCTGATTCAGAAGAAGAAAAACAAAACAGTTCACTTTCAATAAACGACATCATGCATAAATACCAATGATACAGTAATAGGAATCACCCATTGAATTATAATCTATATGATCATTGATTAAATCCATTCACATCGTCATGTCAGATGGCAAAAGTTATACAAAAATTAAGTTTGAACTAGACAGGTCGGACAATGACAGCCATGCAAATCACGATGAACGATCAAGTTTATGCCATTTCAATTAAATGCAAAATTATGATCTGGAGATCACATACCCTTAATGGACTATAAATAAAATCTAAATATAGGTGGTAAATAGCCCAAATACAGCTTTTCAGTAAGACATTTATCGGCCACTAAATCGCCATGCAACACAGTGATTCTTAGATTTCTAACCCGAGACCTTAGTATGAAATTCAGCCGCAAGATGGCGCAAGGGGTAATTGAATCGGTCTATTGGGGTTTACGTTAGTTCATCGCGTTTGGTTTGGTTGTTTCAGTACAAGCAAGTCATTTATCACTCTTTCATCAAATGGAATTTGTGAACATCGCTAAAAGAAGGCATAGCTGTATGGAAACATTAATTTCACTAAGTCGGTGAAGTGGTCGGCTACAGACGCCGAGAGTTTATATTCGGACAGAAACTGTGAAAAAGAGTACCTCTGCCTTTTTGATGGCGGAGGAAGACTGCGGTTTCACAGCGAAGAACGACGTCATTAGTATGTGTGTGTTTTTGTCTTTGCCTCATTTGTAATGCGGTGGCCTGGTGCATATTCACATCATAGACGCCAGATGTAGCTACTTATACCTAACGAGAACATACAGTATAACGAACGTACTCACTGCTAGTTTTTGGTGCAATGATTACTCTTTTGAATTAAGTAACTCATTGCTGTTGAAACAGTTTCGTTTTCTGTCTCTTTACCGGTGGAAGCAAACGCCGATTATCGTCCATGATTTCTCTGTTCACGCTTCAAAATAAATGTCTATTTTCAAACTAAAAAATATATGTCTATTTTCAAACTCAAAAATAATCATCCGTTTTCAAATTTCAATAACTACAAACTTATAGATATATTTCAATACATCTTGCTAGTTCATATTAAAAACTATATAGATGCCGCCATAACTCTCGCCGGAAGTCAGGTGCGATGTCATATAGTCTTACACCCAAGGTAACGCTAGCGAAGGAAAAGTCGGATGATTGATACAATGTCACGAGACTTGCACGTTTGTTGCGCGTAGGATGCGGATTTGGTACGCCGGCAATGTTTCGTAAGTAAAAACAGGAAGTCATTATTCACCCGGCTGCCGGTTCCCTAGTGAAGATTTTGTCTCCTGGCCACCCGTCAAAGAATCGGTTCCCCGGTGAAGATTTTGCCGCTTGTTCATCTGGCCACGATCGCCGGAAGTCCCGCTTGGACACTGGCATTCCCTGTTTTACTAACAACTGGCGGGAGACGGGAAAATGGCGGAGCTGTCTGTCGGCCAGTAATTGACTAAATACCCCGATTTTGAGGCCTATCTTGCCAAATTTGAGGCGTCTACTTATGCTAAGTTTACCAAATAGGATTGTCGAACCATCGCAGTTACTAATAAACGTTTATGCACAGGACAGACACCATAATGGCGCTAGTCGTGCATAGTCGTACTAAACCTAGTCTAGTACATCCACACCAACTCGGTCATTAATTTTGCGATGACCCGACTGGGTTTACCGGCCACCTAGTGAATATTTGTGCATCCGGTAATGCCGGCTGAACAAGAAGAAAAATTATCGTTGTATATCCGGCTGCCGGGTAAGCAGTCGCCGATACTTTCCTTCGAGATCCGGCTGCCGGATGAATAAGACCATTTTCTATCATTCAGGACCCGGCTGCTGAGTGCTGGGTAAAAATAGCGGTCAAATAAGTAGAAAACCGTATGGTTTTTCAACTTAATCCGTAGTCGTAATTTTATTAATAAAACCGTAGTAACTACGGGTAAACCTTAGTAGTTGACAGGTCTGCTAGACCTAGGTAGTAATTAACGAGATGAAAACATTTAGTAACATTGTGCAGTAAAAAGAATAAATAATTTCAAAGCGAATTTATATCTTACTCTTTACTAGAAATAAAATAAAACATTGGCAGCGCGTCCCATGTGGTCTAGTGGTTAGGATTCCGGCCTTTCACGCCGGCGGCCCGGGTTCGATTCCCGGCGTGGGAGCAAACTTTTTGATTTATTGATAATGATTTAACGTTATTTTATTTTCCTGGACAAGTTTTCACATTTGTGTCAAAACAAGAAATACCTTTGCCAATATGAAATATAAAGTTATCATGGCTATGCTTTTAGAAATTTATTATTTGTAATTCTAAAGCAATATATATATATATATTTTTAAATACATTTACATCGAGATGACGTTGCTCAAGTATATAACAGCCTTAAATACGGCTATTTCATTGGTTCAATGTCTAAATTTGTCTAGCGTTAGCAAGTGAGCATTAGACGTCAGACGAGGTGTGATGTTTGACTTAAAACTGGGATAATTGTCATATGATGACGTTATGTCACTAAAATAAACGTTATGATCGCTTTGGGGATGCTAATCCGAGTGTGATAAATGGACCGAGGGACCTCCAAAGGTAACAAAGCGAAGTCAAAGATGAAACACCCTTCATATATGCCCACGCCGGGATTCGAACACGAGTGGTAGTGATCTCTGGTCCAACACGCTACGGCTAGACCACGGAGGCTTCCCAAATGCTTCAAGCATCCTCCTTTTCAACATTCTATATGTGTCTGCTTTCATTAAGATGATATATTATGAATGTTGAAATAAACAATTTGAATTGAATTGACCACCGTTCCGTTTATATTCCATTTATGATTATCATGATTATCACTAAGCTCATCATCAGTTTGTGTAGGATACGAGAGTGTTTCAGACAGACAGACAGACAGACAGACAGACAGACAGACAGACAACACACACACAGAGAGAGAGAGAGAGAGAGAGAGAGAGACTAGCTAAATTCAATTTAGGTTATCCCTAAAACAGTATTATGACCCGTAAATGACAAATATAATTTATTTAACAAAAGAAATTCGACGAAGTGTGTGACTAAAAATATGAAAGATTCATAACTAATTGGGTCACCTTTAGTTTACAATGTACAATCGACTCTCACAAATAAACTACCAATTAATATCACTTTTTAAAAATAGATCTATGGTCTTAATTTATTCTCATGTACCTGTACGTGCGTGAGTGTGTGTGTGTGTTATTTATACATTTGGCATAGAAACCAATATCCATATAGATTGATATATAGCTATAAGTTAGAAAGCTTATACTGTATAAACTCAGGCCGTAAAATTTGTTTATCTGATGTAAATTAACATGTGTCTCTGTGGGAGTCCGACACACACACACACGCGCGCACGCACACACGCACACACACACACATACACATACACACACAGGTAGATAATATATATATATATATATATATATATATATATAATATATTCGTGTGAGTGTTTATAAATGGATATATTCAAACGTGGATGTATAGGTTTATAGATGGTCATATGGATTTATGAAACTAAAACTAGGTTTATGAATATATTATATCGGTTATAATATTTTGAACACACACACATACATACACATCCGCATGCGTGTGGGTTGCCTCGCATTATTTACAAACACCAATCAACTGATACCAAAGTCAATTAGAAGAAAAAATCCTGTCTCAGACTCGCAGTCCAAAATAGACCCCCACACACACACAGATGGCCCATATGACAAATAACAGCCTAGTATAGTACATCGGAGAGCCACACATATTTTCAATACCTTAACACACAATCAGTCTGGGCGGCCCTTTTTTCCGACATAAAACCAGCATCAGTCATTCACTAGAGCCCAATATCTGACTCAGACTAGGCCATTCTCACTCTCTCTCTATAAGCTATAGACTCCTCTGAAATAGCTAAAACTTTATCTTCTAAAGCTGGAAGTTTTCTATCAAAGCGCCACAAGTCAGGAGGTGAGTCAGTCAGTGGGCGACATTTCTATCTACGATCAGTCAGATCTTTGTATTTTATGTTGGGGGAAAGGGGGGGGGGTATTTATTTATGCCGACAGTGATGTCAGATAATGTGATAATACAACCACAGTTTGGTTAAGAGAGAGAGAGAGAGAGAGAGACACACACACACACACACAGAGAGAGAGCTATTTTATGATATTTTTCTGTCGCATGTCGACATAATCACTCAGAATGTCTGTAATATAAACTGTTCGCGGAAAGTAACTCTGACTCATGGAGATAGCTGAAGACGACACTTTCGACAGTACTACTGACTGACGGGAGAGTATATAGTACGCACTGTTGATACCGTCGACTGAGAGACGACATACACTGTCACACTGTGTGTCCGGTGTTGTTCTGTTCGTTGACTTACTCACGACGTCACATTCCTAAATAGTTCTACCTTATTGTTGACGATCACCATTATATACACATAGGCTTGTATATAGGAGGGTAAGGTGTGTGTGTGTGTGTGTGTGTTTTATGCCAGTATCAGTAGTAGTATTGTTGTTGTTGTTGTTGGGAGGTTGTGGTGGTGGTGGTAGGTCAGCTACCGGCTGCTGATAGCTCCCTCGTAAACGCTAGACGAGACATTATATCTGTAGCTAGCTATTTGGTGACACACACACACACACACACTGTCTCTCATCAGCTACTGTGAGCAAGCCCTCCATATAGAGAGAGCTAACATCTCCATAGCTGACAAACTTCTCTCTCTGTTTTGTGACAGACGCTTTCGGAGAGACAACGTGCACAACGCACCACAACTGTTACCGGGTCAAGTTATATAGGTCACACTTCAGCTATCGTCTCTTCGGGATATTGACAGCTATCACCTGGATCCGGACAGAGGTAAGCAAATTTCAGCCTTCCGGATGGTGGGATTAGCTGTAGGCTGTGTAAGTGTTAATATTCTGTACGATCGTGGTTGGAGCGCCTTCTCAGTCTGGCCGACATTCTTGTCTGTCCTAATTTGGTGTCGCCATGGTAACCGTATTTCCTGGATTGAACAGTTTGTGATCCGGATCGCAGACATCGTTCCTGCTCGGAGCTGGGTTTCCCAAGTTTTTTCGCCTTTCCCTAACGTTGCCGGCTACTCGTTTTCCCACTCAACCAATCCGGAACGTCTCGTTTCCCGAAATAGGCCGGTTTGGTAATCCAAGAAGCGTTCCAGAGTCTCGCACGTCTGGATACCCCAAGCACTTCTAGGCACACTGGCGTGATTCGATGTTGCAAATGAACGCCCCCTCCCGGCCGTCCAGTGTACGGTCAGGCTTTCGGGAAGAGTAGATTAAAGAGTCTCTGGATCAGGGAATAGTTCTCTCTACTCTAGCCACCTTCTCTGGAAGCATCTTCAGAGATCAGCCGCGGCCATTTTGATTCGTTACCCGTTGTTGTATGCTTAGATATAAGTAAAACGGATTAAAGGGCGAGCCCAAGGTCAGTGTATGTGTTAGGATAATCACTTGTTAACATTTATATTGGGATGCTAACTGCTCAAAGTAGAATGCTTATTGGACAGTTGACAGTTATTTAAAACTGATACATATTTATCTATCAGTACCGTGTACTTGTTCAAGTATCAAACTCAGTATCAGTAAGTACAAATTACCGCCCGGGCGCGCGCGGGCGCGCACACACGCACACGCACACAGAGAGAGAGAGAGAGAGAGGG
The DNA here is from genome assembly GCA_025642065.1 of Paralvinella palmiformis. Lineage (NCBI taxonomy): Eukaryota > Metazoa > Annelida > Polychaeta > Terebellida > Alvinellidae > Paralvinella > Paralvinella palmiformis. The sequence continues at coordinate 155,896 of JAODUP010000030.1, read as the reverse complement.
GGAGTGTGTGTGAGAGGTATGCCTTGACAAGTTGTTTTTCTAGACTCTATACAGAAAACAACAAAAAATTGATACAGAAGGCTAACGCATGAACGGTGAACGTGAGATATTGTATTAAAGTCGCCAAATTTTCGCTACTGTTATCTCATTATATAGAACACCATAGCCTCAGGCTGTATCATTATACCAAGCTTTAACGTCTGGTTTGGCCATGTCATGTGCATATCGTATACGTTTCATATTCACAATTGAACAGCTATCGTCAGCTAATGCGTTGGTATACCTACTTCATACTTGTATACCATTTTATTCTTCAAACCCTACACATACACACACCGACATAATGCTATGAGTTTGTTATTGCCGAAATATTCGGTCACAAACACACATATGATGCATTTTGTGTGTGTGTGTGTGTGTGTGTGTGTGTGTGTGTGGATAACCCGCTTTTGCACTTCAACAGTGCTTACCAGAATATCCTAGTTATATATATATATATATATATATATATATATATATATATATATATGAAATGAATCTCAGAGTTGCAATTTAAATGTAATATAAATGTGTTTTTTCTCTCTCCATTTCACCATATGAATCACTAAATCCCTGATCACAAGTCCTTACTCCACCCCCACTCAATATATCCCACGGTTAGCCACTGTCAGTGCGTCTTATGTCCCGGGGGAAATGAAGGGGGGGGGTCGATTTAACTTAATATATTTTTTTTAATTAATTGATGTAGCAGTGTTGTTTAGGGTGGTTATCCACCCACGTTGTTCTGAGCCGAGAAATTAATCCTTAGATAACTCTTTTAGGTAATTAAACCCTTGATTCTCTGTATCAGGTTCACTCGTATAACCAATCGCCTGATTAATGGAGCTTATCAGTGATGCATTGCTTTACTGCTAGTGATATTAAGCAATTGCACATAATTTGTCATTTGCATGGCTAATACTTTAGTTCCGATGGTATGTGGTTAAGCGGGTGGTACTTTAGTCGAGGATCACGGGTTCTATGCCTGCATCGTTGAGTCACAGCTTTGAGTTATAGCCACTCATTATATAGAATTCACACTGAAAATAAGTAGACTTTCTTGTATTACGCCTTTCTCGTGACAATATATAACAAAACGAAACAAATAAAAGCAACATTATGCTAAACATAAATTGTTATGTTGTGCGGGAATATTTGTATACCAGTGTAATAAGTGTACAGATTCGAAGCAACGCTAGAAGTTTTCTAAATGAAATATTCTTAGACTGTTAACAGTGTTGCTGATTTTAATTTAATCATAGCCACATGTAATTAATGTTTGAATACTGTGTTGAAAAATGTAACAGCTGGGTCACTTTAGCCGTGTCACGGTCATAACGTCAATCAGACGTAGTGTATTATCACTAACAATCCAATCTTGAAGCCTTAAATTTAACGATTATTAAAATTTCATACCATTGCTGTACATAATGACATAGTATCCCCCCCCCCTCACTAACGGGCACACTAATAACCGGTGAATAAATATTTTCGCCTATTCTTTCTCAGAAGGTGAAGAAAACCAAGCCTATCCGCCCACATCCGGAATTAAAACGCATTCGGCTTGTCATACTATTCGCTATAAAAGGCAAAGTCGTCTGCCATCATGGCTCAAACGAACGACCCGCAATATTACGATCCGTACGCGGACGAGGACGAAGAGGAAATGCCGGCTACTGAAAGGGAATTAGCGGAGGATGCCCAATGGAAGCTGATCCAGAAAAATACATTCACCAGGTGGGCTAATGAGCACCTGAAGACGGTCAACAAACACCTAGTAGACCTGGAGAAGGACTTGTCCGATGGCCTCAGACTACTCGCTCTCGTTGAGGTGCTCTCTGGCAGAAAGTTCGCCAAGTTCAACAAACGACCGAACTTTCGTACGCAGAAGCTCGAGAATGTTACGATGACACTAAAGCTGTTGGAAGATGAGGAGGGCATCCGGATCGTCAATATCGGTAAGTGTTAATCTGTGTGGCTGTCAATCATCCCACGACATTGTAAGTCTATTATCGCCCATACCTGTTGGGCGCCCGTTTTAAACTGATGGTTGACATGATCGTCTGCTGAATCATCATCATGTACATGACGTTGGTCTTGATTGTAGCTACGAAATTTATATTGGATTTATATATTTGGAGTAGCAATTTTTCATTTGAAAAGTGTTAAGCAGCAGTTTTGTATTTTGGCAACTCAAAAGTTTTTTTAAAGAAAAGTTCATTCAATCATTGTGACTGTCATATGTCAGATATGATTGTGATCTGTGGATGACATGCTATCAGTATCTGGTCATTGATTGGTAAATATTACCATGACGACGGATATTTTGTAATGATAATAGTATATTTGAATATTTATAAGTTGATACTGATATTTGACAATCTGTTGGTGAATCATTTATGCTTTTTAGTTCCAAGCTGTTTCCTAGTGCTTTGATAATACAAAATGCCAAATTTTTAGTGTATAATAATTCCATTTTGTACTGGTTAGATCTGATCTTTTAATATGTTTTTTTTGCAAATTTATTTTGAGGAATTATCTAAATAAGCCATGTACACATGTCATTAACCTAGAACATAATTTTATCATTAAAAAAAATTATTTTATTCAAAATAAATTGCACATGCATCTACTGGCTGAAATGTGCTATTGTAGAAAACTAGAATAGATCTGTAGTAAAAGAAGGTATAACTTTCATGCCATTTACAGATGCGTAAAAATGATCACATTTATTTTCATCTTGTTTAATATTTAGAACTTTGGTATGTTTTGGTTCTGGATCATTATATCATATATTGTCTTTGATATTTATTTAAGACGGAAATAGTTAAGAATAATGGTTACAAAATAACATTGCTGACATATTCTGAAAGTTAAAATGTATGACCTACAGTGCTGAAAATTAGACCAAATTTCATATTTGTGTTTGTTAAATGACAGGAAATTTCAGACATTATTTTATGGTTTCAGAGCCTTAGGTTAGTTGGAATTTATTACTGGGCCAGTGATAAATGAGTGATTACAGTCTAACTGATAATAATATTAACGATTCTGTAACAGGATACTAGACAATCTATAGTAGACTGCTATTGGCCTTTTATAATATATGTAGACACTTGTCATTATGAGAACTGTGGATGTGGGCCTCCATTATTTAGCGCCTGGAACTTCTATTTTGTATCTGATAGTTATGGTTGTCAGGTCAAGTGGTGTGTGTGTATATATATATATATATGAATATGTGTGTGTGCTTGATTTATTTCTTTATGAGGGTAATTATCTATGTTGATTTTGGTGATAATAATTATTATTACATTTGGTTCATAAGCAGTGATACCTAACTCAGGTCCAGCTGCTAAATTCCAATTTTAATGAAGTGGCTCAGAGATGTTAAATAGTCCTAAAATATGACATGCTGCTATTTGTATCACTGTAGTAAGCTGCCAGGTTATGTATGTTTAAGTAGGAGCTGAGTCTATCCTGATTTGAACCAGGTTAGGCTAAACAACAAACTTTGACCTGTCCATAAGCTAGTGGTGCTCAGCAGAGAGTGAAGTACCTCTCTTAGCTGTCCACAAGTGGCCAGTCTTCAGTCTGATCCTTATAACATACTCTATTTGTCATCAGAATGTTTTATATGATGCTTGTCTGAACAGTTTTCAAGTAACTAAAGGCACACATTGTTCAGTATTGACTAGCAGTAATCTCATAACATGCTGACATAGTATTAATATTAGATAGAAACATATATAGACTAATGTCTTGGGCAAAGCTGGTTGAGATTTAATTAGTAGACAGTTATTTAGTCCTTTGGGGTGGATTTGTTCTTTTCAGGTTCATATTAAACAACCTTTGCTTTTCATGTTCTTATATGACAAATGGAAAATTATTTGCTCACGCTCATGCATATTACCATTGAAGATAACATTATTATTTCTGTGTATTTTTACATCATTAGCCTTGTGTTATCCTGATCTGTTCCCACCTTTATATATGTATAATATGTATTTGATCTATTAATACTATATCAATTATCTCTGATATTACTGTTAACAGTTTAGAATTTTAAAACACATGAATTTTACTGTATGGATAAGTGTTTGTTCATACTTTTCTAACTGAAGTTCCTATACTTGGCTATTATCCTTTGTGTTCTGCATTCTTTTAGTTTAAATGTGTAATAGTTATACTGAGTTATCATATCAGTACTGTTAGTCTGAACAAATCATATTTTTTTATTGGATCTTAAGCAGTTGATTATTATCGTTAATGGCACCAGATAGTTCTTGGTCATGGCTTACAGTACTTGATATTAGCTGTTGTGTCACCGGTATTGTGGATCCTACCTCTAGTGATTCTGTGTTCTTGTATTATGTTTTATGAACTAGCTTTTATGATTGCCTAAGAATATATCAAAATCCTGTTTTACCCCAGATGCTTTGGTCAGAGCTGAATTGAACCTAAGGCTGATCTGAATATTTTAGTGTTAATGACAGACTATAGTATAATCAGTACACAAATTTTGTGGGCTCCAGCATCATTTATGGGTTGATGATGAAGTTTTTGGTTCTAATTAATCCTACCACTGAAAAGTGCCTTGTAGCTTGATATGTTTGATCTGTAAATGGTCTATAGTGTTTGTGTGTGATGCGTCATAAATATAGTGCCAGGTCAGCGGTTGTGGCCTTGAATAATATAGACAAACTATAAAAGTGTGCTACACCTCCAGGATCAAGGTTTATGGATAAACAAATTTCAGTGACAAACTGATAACTCTCAGCAAATAAACGTCTTTTTCTCTCTTACAACTTGATCTAATTCAACACACCATTTAAACTGGTCATAAATGCATCTTTTTATCATTTTCACAGTTCTGTATATCTAAGAAATTATGTATGGCTTGTAAATAGTTATGTATTCAGTGTCAGTATCCATGTAATTTATTCTCTGTCTAGAAAGGCCTGGGTGATCCAGATACTGTAATGATATAATATCCTGTTTATTAGGTAGGTGTAGTATTCTAGAACCAGGATCTCTATAACAGCTCATTACACAGACAGGAGGGTGGCTTGTGTAACTACTGTAGTCTAAATGGTCCTGGCAGGGCCACTTAAGCTAGTTGATTCCAAGCATTGAGCAAATTTCTTTTCATCTGCCTGTAGTTATTGGCAGATCTCTTGTTTTGGATGACCTGATGTGCATATAGTTTTATGTTATGTTGATATAATTACTGTGTGATGATTTTGACTATATTTATATTGTTTCTTATAATGGTAGAAAGTTTGATTTATTTTAAATTTTGTTGATTCAGACTACAAATTATGTGCCTGTACTTACGAGGTGTCTTGATAATCGTCTTCATTTATTTGTCCCTTTGTTTGTCTGCATAATATTTACATCTATTCATTGTATGTCATATTAATATTTCTAAAAAACGAGTCTTCCTTACTTTGAGTGGTCCATTGGCTCTGTTCATGTGCACCATTTTTCAGTTAAAATGGAATTTAGTTTTGAGGCCTGGTGTCATGGTGTTTGTTTGGGTATTAATACACCAGCAAATGGTCACCAGCTGGTTAGCTCCTCTGACATATCACTATTGAGTATTGTGTTGCGGATGCAGGGACCAGTTCAATAATGACAAGAGTAGTTTGCTGTTTTTCTCAGTCTGCCATCATCTCTCTGTGGGATATCTGTATGTGGAGCTTTGTTAGAGGATAGCTTGTTAACATGAATTGTTTTCTATTGTTCATGATATAAATAGTATTAAATGTATCTGTTACTACATGTGTATAGTGTGCATAAGTTGAACCAATTAAAATTCTTTGTTTTATTGGGTTAGGCTTATACCGGCAGTATTATTCTTTATGCTGTTTTATCCTTTATAGTTGTTTCTGTAAGACATAAAGCAGGTCATTTTATTTGGGGTGTATTCTTCAAAGTTCAAGACATTGTATATATGAATGGTAGTTATATCTATTGGCAACTTCCAATTATATTATCTTCTTTATGTTAGTTGAATTATTGAAGTGTCACAGCTGTGACAAGTGGTGTCATAGGTTTGCAATGATATGATTATGTTTGAAACCACTGTTTGCTGTTGGATTAAGCACCGATAGGATTTTCTTGTACACAGAGAAACAAGTAAATCAATCATGTGTTTACCTGTGAACTGACGCACAGTATAGTTGAATCTTTTAATATTTGTATCAGTCAGGTTAATTTCAATCATAATTATATATTCAAGATTTCCAAAAACAGAAAGGAAACAACTCCTAAGATCAACTAACACTAAATTATAATACAGTTATCCTCTTTGAGGTTTGGTTAACATAAATCCCAAAGCCTTTGGACAAAAATTTGGGGTTATTAATGAATAATAAATGTCTGTTAGTTTGAGTACAGGATGTCTAGTGGTGGATGGAGTTAGTTAGATATGCTTTCAAATCCTGGATCTATCATGACATGTGTCATGTTATTACAGAATAATTACAACATACATGGATGGAGACTGTTTGTCTACAGCTTGAATAGCAAACCCTAGATGTATGACGATGTGAAAACGAGACCGCTCCTTCAGTTTTCTGTTGCTAATATCTTCTTCACCATAAATGTTTACTTGTATGTCAGTGGTGACCTGTGAAGAGCCTAGGAGACACACTTCACAGTATTTTGGTGGCCGTGGATGTTTTAGTGGTATTTTGCACATTTAAATGTTATTGTTCATAGCTATTTTGTTAGGGTATTTGCTAAATAGAAAGTAGTGCAGCCCTCCAGCATACCATACAGTATCAGTGATACAGGCACCCCAGACACCTCACCCTAAGGGGTGTCTTATTATGGCTTCAGGCATCTGGTCTTGGTTAACTAAAGTGTGGCTTGGAGTGTTGCCAGTGTTGTTCCTAAAAGGTCCAAATCTTGGGTCACTTAGGGTCATATTCATTGATGTCATGCCTTTTTGAGAGAGAGAGAGAGAGAGAGAAACTATTAGTGCTGAAATTTCATTAAATGCTGGTCTGCTGAAATAGTTTTGTGTTTTCTTCATCTGACTTGTGAACATGCACAATTAAGCGTGTTATCATATTTATAGATGATGATGATGATTGATGTTTTAAGGCAACTTTTGTGCACAAGGTAGACTAAATGGGCCGAGCGACCTCCAAAGGTAACGAGACGAAGTGAAAGACGAAACAACCTTCAGATATGCCCACGCCGGGATTCGAACACGGTGGTAGTGATCTGTGGTCCAGTACGTTACCGCTAGACCACGGAGGCGCCCCTATCATATTTATAGACTGATGCATATGTCATCACTTGTATCTAGGAATATGAAATATATCAGACACTGTCATTAATGTTAAAGTAGGATGCATGATGTGTGGAGCCAAGAACTTTATAATAGCGTATAGAGTAGCAATGGTGGTCTAGTGAAATAGTTTTGTGTTTTCTTCATCTGACTTGTGAACACGCACATGCATATATACATGGACGTATACATCTATACACAATTAAGTGTGTTATCATGTGCGTAGACTGATTGCATATGTCATGAAGTGTGTTTAGGAATACAAAATATACCAGACGTTGTGATTAATGTAAAAGGATGTTGTGTAGAGCCAAACACTTTATAATGGTGTAGAGTAGCTTGATGAGTGGAGTGGAGTCCAACATTGTAATATTATTGTCTGATGATGTCTGGAGCCAAACGCAGACTGTGGGTTAATACCTGAGAGCAAGGGTGATGGGTCACATATATGGCTGTGTTTACATTAAGAGAATGGTTATATTGTTTCTAGCCTTCTTTATATAAAACACATTATAATGTATTACTTTCCACATTTGCATTACATATTGTACCCAAACAAACGAAAAATCACTACGGGTTCATTGTACATTTATTTGCATTGTTTTCATGATATCATCTAGATGGTTATAGTAATTATTACTGGCTTTATTATAATCCAGATTACTGCCCATATTTGCTAGAGTTATTTTTGGAGTTTGTCTTCAGTTATATCTATAAGTAAGCTGAAATTAAGTAAGCTGATTTTATGTGTCTTCTGCTAAGTTGTATACAGATATATTTATTTACATACACAGACAGCTATGCTGCTTCACGAATACTACATGTATTATTGCCCATCTATCTTTTTGAGAGAAAAATAAATTATGTTACATGCTAGTGTTACACATACAGGTATTGTAATAGTCCACTTTAAGTCTTTCAAAATATGCTGCTTTGCAAGCAATAATTATTAACTGGTGATGGTAGTATAACTGGTTTTCATGCTGAGCTGCAGATAGTTATTAAATTTGATGGTGACAGCTGTGTGGATTTAATATGGTGGTAATAATGTAGGTAAATATCAGTGAACATCATAAACGGGTACTAGGGATTAGTAATGCAACATTTAAATATTTTTTTTAAACTGTCACAGTATTATATCTACTGTAGTTAGCTTATAAACAGTGGATCATATTCATTTTTATGGCAAAGTCTGTGACTTTTGTCAATGATTTTGAGTCTGTTTGACCATCCTTTTCTTTCTGTCTAAATAGTGAGAGAAATGGATGAATATGCGTCCCTGTCCACAAATCTTAAATTATATCTACTTTTTGTTGAAGAAAATGTTACCACTGACTGATGGTTTGAGCCTTTTTATACAATGGCTGTCCAACATTAGATGGCAGTACCTACCAGTTAAGAACAAATAGTATTATTATGTTAACAATTACTGATTCCTGGTGTTATATATCTGTATCCGGTGTATTAACTATCTACACATATTTTGTAAGAACATAATCTGTTATTACTCTGGAAGATAATTGTGTCATTGGTGATTAGTATAGGAAACAATTATCTGAACATTTTAATGTAATCCGATGTCTCTGTTATTTCTTTGGGATATTTTCTAAAAAAATTAGTGTTTGTATGATAGTAATAATAAATATGTGATATTGCCTGCCATTATGCAAAGAATGTTATTTCTTTAATTATCCATGTGCTGCTGTTTAACATTTTTATTCCATAAAGTTGTTATTAATATGAAAACACAAAATAGATTAATGTCTCCATGTATAATTTATTTTGGCTGAGACTGAGCTATACTTGATCTTCATTTATCATTTGAGAAAGTTACCCAGTAAAAATACTAAGATACTAAGCGACTTGAAAAATATTGTTTTGTCTTAATCAGTATGATGATCCAATTACCGTTGATATCTATTTCTTGGGTAATTTTTACAGTTGACCAGCAGAGTAATAGGCAGACATACTCTATTATAAGAATCTTCTACATTATAAATTATTTTCCCCTGGTTCTTATTTAAAGATTTGCATGTGTGTGTGTGTGTGCGTACCACACTTGTCATTGAACCGTTGTCAAGGATAGGAAAAAGTTTTCATCAGCTCATCCTATCATATGTTAAATACATAATATTATGTCGTAGACTCAACCTGAGGACAATTTCAGCCATAAACAGCTTTAATGTTTCCCCCATTCACGGTGGGAGTTCTGGCTGTTGTATTTTATTATCTGGTGTGGTACAAATTGCCTATTGTATATCAGTTGTTAAATGACATTATCAGAGCAGTTGTTGAAATTTAATACTTCAATCATTTTATCTAATCTTATTCAGCAAAAAGAGAAATGTTATTGTGAATAAATGTCTTAACAGTTTTATGTCTTTGTTTTGAAGCACATATAGTTTACTATTATTCTTTTAATCACCATCTTCTCATATATTGTGTACTTAAGTTACTGATGTATGTGTAAATTTGATTATTATTTGCTATTTTGTATGTAAACCTTCACATTGTAGAATTAAAATCTAGTGACACCGGTTTTAAGTTCGTTTTTATTAAATTTGTACTTGGAGTTTAAAAGTACTGTTTTAATTTAATTTTTTTTAAAACTTGACTACAGTTATCCAATAGTCAACCAGTGGTTGTGGTGATAGTTAATCAGTCACATAATATTTAATTTTATATTTGTAATCAGCTTCAGCACCTGCAGTACTGTTCATGGAACTTCTAAACTTTGACTATGCTTTATTATCATTAAAATGAATATCTTCTGACAGAAATACACTACAAAGTAAAATAGCTCCGTTAGTGTAACTCTTCAGTATTAGTCATGCAGTAATAACTATTGCACTCTTTCTCTATGGACAATTTCTTGTAACTATATCCAAGATTACAATCTCTGGTTAACCAAGGAAATTTGTCACATCCAAATTGGCTGGCCATATGTATTACTATTAGACTCTTGGTAGCATGGTTCTTTACTTTGTCTCTTATTGTAAATCTCACACACACGCACATACACACCATAAAACTGTGTAATTAGCAATAAATAGTTTTAGTACAAGCGGGTTACTTTTTTCTTTTATTTACAAATACATGCGTTTATTTGATATATTTTGTCCCTTTAATTAGAATTAACTACTATTTTGTAATTTGTTCTGTAAAAGCTGGTTGTTATAATGTATCAGCTGTATACTTGTTTGGGGAGGAGTCGTTGTGAGACTGCTGATTTAATCCAGAAACATACTGCATTAGCATCAAAATGGATGGACAGATTGTCCAGTAGAGTATTTACAACATGACACATATATCCTGAAGAGTACACACTCATGCCACTAACTAGTTGTGGTGGTAGGGGTTATGTACGTCACTATCGTGTTGGATGTGGGGTTGATGTTTGTCTTCCTTCCACTATGATAAAACAGTAAAACACCGCTATAATACATCGCATGTTTTCAACAATGGTTAGCCAAAATCTGTCCTAAGAGTATATCTGCCTAACTATATTTGGGGGCTTTTCCCCTTTAACCTCTTCCCTCTTATTGTGCTTTTCTCTGTTCTGTCTTTACTATCTTGTCTTGTGGAAATTTGGAGTAGAGACCCTTGGCTGTCGCCTGTGTTTCGTATTCATTCTTTGTTAACGCCTTAGAGTAACCTCCTTACAGGTTATATAGGGCGCTATATAAATTTTGTATATTATTATTAACTCCTGTCTGCCAGTGGGTTTTATAAGAAACAGTTGTTTATACAAGAAATAGTTATTATTGGTCAGTTACTAATCTAAATAATAAAGAAAGATATAGAAGGCTAATACATCTTAATTGGAACTGAGTCAATTTCTTGGACAATCAGACTAGAAGTTAATTACATATATAGTATTAACACATTTTAAAATTACAGGTTATAACAACAGTTGCCAGAATTGAAAGTTTTCAGCAATTAACCATTGCTAATTATCAGCATAAGAAAAACTATCTTAAATATCTATTTAAAATATTAGACTAACATCTGCCCAGGTTTTAATTTGGACACTCCCACGTCTAATGTTTAAAATAATAATAACATTATCTATTAATTAACATGTAATTCATAACGGGAATTTATCCTTTGCCAGCCAGCTATATAATGTTAGTATGAATAGGTTTGTGTATTAATCCACCCAGGTCTGGATCAATTATACAAATATGTACCTTGACTTCTGGTAACTACTTGGTGCTACTCTAACAGTCCTACATAGTTGGTGCTTTTTAAAGTACATGTAAAATATTTATATTTTAACCAGTGTAGAACAAGTTGACATGATAATTGTACATAACATGAATTTGAGATATATATATATATATATATGTTTTGTTCTTTCCTTATATAATTCAGATATTTATTCATATACTTACATCAATATACATTGCGTTTTAATTCACTATCCTTGTTTTTATTTGTATTTCACCTGCTAAATGTCCAATATGTGGAATACCAAAACACACAATAAACATAACCATATATAGTGTGTAAATGAACGAAAGTTCTTCCGTATGTCCGGATGTGGCATACGATTTGTCCCGCTGCTATGAGTACGGTAAACTCAATTGCTACATGTAATTATGCATGCGGCAACTTAGAACAAAATTGGATTGGAAATCCAGAATAATTAACGTGAGGGACGTGTGTTTCCCAAACCATTTGTTGGGATTTTACAAGGAAAGATAACAATGATAAGAAGCAAAATATCAAGTGGGAAAACTTTATATGGAATAATATAAATCGCATACCACATTATGCATAAAGCTAAGATTCCATATATAAGCGGTTTGCGATTTGTATACTTCCATATAAACGAAATTGAAAAATATGTCCAACTAGTCCAATTTAAAAATTGCCCTGTTGCACAAAGAACAACAGAATCAACTGGTCATCGCAATGACATATACAGTACACAAACAATCAAAGAGCATTTCAGGCTGACCAGAGAACAGTTTGATAATGTGCCGTCCTACGGCTACGTGGAGAATTGTTATGACCAGAAATTTGCCAAGATAGAGTTGCGCATCAATGCCTTCTGACCTGGATTACTATGACGTAAAATTCGGGATTCTACCATCCAATTTTGTGGATCGTTTGTATTGAAGCAATGTAAAAGTAAGATCTTGAACAACACCTCCAGATCCGATCCTGAAAAACATTTTATTGAGCGATTAAGCATATCAATAATTGGTACCTGTTGCAGTATAATACTTCCATTACCATGATAATTTAGATTTGTTAAATTAAGGTACATTTTGACAACTAATGTTTTAGATATTTTGGTGTGTTCTAATGGAGCTTTTGAAGGTGTTCACAAATCTTCATATAACAGACAGTGTTTTGTATATTAACGACATATGTGATATATACATTATTAACATGTGTCATTTATATAAACAGTATTGTTGTTATCTGACATATAACTGGTCAAGTTGTGTGTGGTTGCAGTTTTGATTTAGGCTAACAAGAGTTAAAATAACAAATAATCTTATGATATTAAATTTATGCTTTAATTTTGTAATTAAGTTATGACCACAGACCGTTTCATATTCATACACATTGCTTGTTTACCATATCGTGTCGATATTTGCTTAGCCAAATACTGATTGCAGAGATGTCTGGAAACATTTGGGCATGACTCAGACAGAATACTATGTTGCGGATAGTTTCTATAGTTTAACAGCAGTGTCTTTCTAGTCCTTTCTCTTTATGTATTATTTTATAAATGGAGTTGTAGCATTTTCTCTGATATGCACCTGGTTCATCATTAGTTATTTTTCGAAGGCGTTCTTGTGAATTGTGAGGTCATTGTGGATTGATGAACCCCTATCACTGGTGGTTGGCTTTCATCTTGTCAGCTTTTGGAGATCTAGTTTTGCAGTAGCCCAAGTCGCCATACTATCGGGGAAAGGTCACCAAGTACTTGGTGCTGCAGCCACTCCATTAAGTTATGTGCAGATGGTTAACGTCTGGATCCAGAGGGTTAAAACCTGGATTAAGCCATCAGCTACATCACCTGGAGTACAGGAGCCAAATGTTTCAAAATAAACCAACCAAAGCGGGGTGAAGGATGGTAGAGTTTCAGGATAGACACAGCAGATAATTTGGATACTAACACTTGTATTATCAATTCACTATATATAAAGTTTCTTTTCCAGCCCTCAAACATAATTCATGTGTTATACAGTAGATGGGCTTCAATTCATGATAAGTTAGTTTTGATTATATGGCATAATTCGGTCTGTACTATTTATAATAGATACATAGTCAGCTAAATCCTCTTCATTTGTGTATTTAATATTTCTTGGATTAAAAAAACTAATATTATCGTGGCTCTGAAATAGCAAATATATGAAAAAACTAATTCTAGTTCATGACCGGAAAGAAAAAGAGAAAAATCTAAATTCACTTTATCAGGTGTATGGTTTATATGCTTCTTACTGTTTATATAATTATCTATGTTAGTTCATGTTTTCTAATAATTGGCAGAGACAAGCATCCCAATGGCCAAATGAATTAGGTTAACTTTAGTATTACTTAAGTTACTTATCTATTTTCTGATGTTTGTTTTACATTAAGCTGTTAGATTAATTTTGTTTGTTTGTTTAATACTGTTAGTGTAATTGTGCAGTTAGAAAAAGAAGATTTTTGTTTTGACGAGGATGATTGAAAATTTCCAAGGATTTTCAGTAGATTTTTGTGAGGTGTGTGTGTGTGTGTTTTACTGTGTTTTCTGTTGTAATTCATGGCTGGACAAAATGGAAGCATTGAGTACCAGCCACTGAGTTGAGGGAAGCACCAAGAAGCTTATCATTGTGAGTAATTACAAATAAAGGTTTCTCTTATACACTAAAAGATTGCCTTACCTGGAGTTGTCTATCGCTGGTGGAAAAATTACCTAAAAACATGTTTTCAGTGAATTTCTTTTTATTTTGTTAGGTCTCTAGCAGGTCTTATTTATGCATAGACACCATAAAACCAGCCGTTATGGCTGTGGTTCTTTCTGTCTGTGTTTGTGTGTAGTGACTCAGGGATTGTGTGTTGGGGAGGATTGAGGTTACCTTAATTTTCGCATTCTTAGAAGTGTTTTACTGATTTGTCTGGTATTTTGATGTTGATTTCATAGGAGATGTGTGGGCATCAGTGGTGGACCATATACAGTGTGCATGAGTCAGTAATGTATGTACATAGTCATTATATAATGGTATATATGGCTACTGAGCTCTGAACCTATCAATGAACTTGGTCAACATTAATTCACTGCTGTATCCATGCAAAAAGCTATACTGAGCCCTTTATTAACATCTCTATGTGAGGACGAGCTCATGCACGTGCACGCATGCTTGTGAAGATATACTTCGAATTTGCACATACATATTTTACTGTAGGGTTCAAGTACATATTGGATATGGGAGGAAGATGTTTAAATTTAATTCCAAGAGCTCATATTTAACTTAAACCTAGAGTACTTGAAATAGTTGTAGTGCCTGCCTAAAGTGCACAAATGATTACTGTTTAGACAAGAAACACATGGTCCCAGTTTGTTGTTGTTTTGCTATTTGAAATCTAGCTGTGCTCTGTTTGTGTTTACTACAGACAATTGTTTGATATTGATGTTTCACCTTAATGAACATAACTTGCTATGTTCAGTGAGTGTGCTGGTCTCTGGGTATTTATCATCTATAATTGATTGCTTCAGATCAATAGTTTGCTTGAGGCATGGTGGGGTCACACAAGCTGGATTTATCATAATAACCTGGCAGTGTGACAATTTTCAGTAGGTTACTATTTAAGCAATAAAATACCAGCTGACATCCTAAATGGACAAACAAATTCATCTATTGTTTTATTCATCTATTGTTTTCTTTATTCCACTCTTCTCCGATAGAATTTAGAACAGAAATCACCATATCTACTTGTTATCCGTATTATCTGATGATTGTGTAGAACGAGGTGTGCTTGTGTATATCAGAATCATTTTTCCATATTCCTGGATCATGAAGTGCATTTGAAGAACATGTGTCTGCATTCCATGTGGGGGGATTGCATAGATATATTACTGTATATGACCGATTAAAGGAGTCCTTATATTTAAAGTAGTAGATATCTTGTATAAATGTCGATTAATTTTCCAGGTAGGAAACAGTGAAACCAGGCCACAAAGATTATTTACAGTTGTAAGAAGTTAAATTCACTGCTTAATCTCTATAAATAAAATGTAATTCTAACAGAAGTAAAGTTAATTAGCCAATAATTATGTGTAGGCAGTGTTGATGCCTGAAGTTATTATTGCAATAACAAAGCAGAGTTGTGTCCATGTTAACAAATACCACCTGGTTTAGTTTTTAGTTCTCTCTGACAGGTAACCTTTATATGATCAGGTATTTTAGGTTTACCTTTTTTGTTGATTTTTGTCCAGTATTTTAACTCTGTGTTTGCCTTGTTAATGCAGTGATATTAACAGGGCACTGTAGACAGTGTATATATTCCTAGCAGTATGTCACATAAATTGGTTATAAATGTTCGTTATAGTGCACATGATCCAAATATCAGATAGCCAGTCCGTTATCTATGAATTATGTGGGTGTAGGATTTTGTGAACATGATAGTAAGTCAAACTACCTGAATTAATGTCTGATATACAGGTCGAGAAAAGTGTACTCCGAGTTAGCTGACTTAGCCTTCAAGTTTTCAACTCCAGTTGGCCACTTGTGTGCATAATAAAAATAACACTATGTACTGCTCTCTATTTGTAGATGAAGAGAAAGTGTGTGTGTGTGTGTGTAAATACAGTTAATCAGATTTCTGATTTCGTTGAAAGCTACTTCACAGTAAATTCCATTAACTACTCAAATTCAGACAATCAAAATAGGACAAAACCAACATATTTATTGGAATAGAATATTCATTTGACAGACATAGTGGATTCATTTTAAAACTTGATTCAACTGTAGCTTTTATATTTATCTCAAGAAATGTTGTTGTTTAATATTGTTACAAATCTGACTATATAATGGCGGAGTAGTTACACATGAAAGTTGTTTGCTCCCTTGTTCACTCACTGAGGCAGACTCCAAATAAACATTAAAACTGACGCCATGAACAAAACACATAGCCATCAGCTTGCATGTTTTCTGCTCTATGTATAAAAAACAGCTACCACTAGTTTTATTTATGTCATTTACTCACTACTACATTGAATAACTACGGCCCGGTTGTCACTTGCCATATAAGGTGTTAGTACTTCTATGGTTGAGCTCAGTCCATGATGACACATTATACCTTCAACCATAAATGTTGTGGCTTAGAATGTAGAACAAGCCATTGGTGTTTTTATTCACTCTGATGTTTTGGTCATGGTGGTTGTACTTGCTCATTGCTGCCGTGTAGATCCAGCATTCACCATCTGGTAGCAAGAGCTTATGATTACTGTCTGACTGCCAAACCTGTTTTAAATAAAGAAATAAATTATATGGCGGCCTCGGTTATTTCATAAAATGGGAAAATTAAATTTGTCATAATTTTCATTTTGCTAACTGCTATTTATATTGGAACAGACAGTTGTTGATGTGACAATACTTACATTATTTTAGACACATTTGTGTTTGGAAATCACTGCCTTTTTATCTAGCATTTAAGCTGGTGTTACTACTGACAGCAGACCTTCCAAGAATATTGACTATTATACATCTGAATATATGGCACATTTGATAATCTGCAACACTTAATAGTTTAATAAAAAAAGATATTCCACATAATTTAAGGATAATAACTTCCAGATACAGAATAATAGAGGGAAACTTTGATAAAACTAATAACTTATAATTTTCGTTTATAATGAAAAAGTATGTACTGTCTAATTACAGACAGTTCAGATATTGTTGATGGCAAGCTTAAGTTGATCCTTGGCCTGATATGGACTCTGATTCTGCATTACTCCATCTCAATGCCAATGTGGGAAGGAGAAGAGGATGAACCACACAAACCTGATCAGACACCAAAACAAAGATTACTTGGCTGGATTAATAACAAGGTACCAGATAAACCAATTACTAACTTCACCACAGATTGGAATGATGGCCTCGCTATTGGTGCTTTGGTGGACTCTGTTGCTCCAGGTCAGTTGTTAGACTAATTTACACATCTGTTTGCTATTGCTTATGAAGTTCACAGACTAATTTTGTTTAGTAGGAAATCAGATCTTTGGTCTGTATATTATATAGTTGTTTATTTGTCTTTTATACTTTTAATCTAGTTAATATTGCTATTGCTGGCGATTTCTTACAGGTTTATGTCCAGATTGGGAGGATTGGAATCCTAAAAACTGTATTAAGAATGCTAAAGAAGCAATGGATGCTGCAGATCAGTGGCTTGATGTACCACAAGTAAGTCATCCAGGCATACTAACATGTGTAATGAGGTCATTATAGATCATTTATTATACAACAGATAATAATATAGTAACAGGGTATCAGTTTTCACTATTTTATGTTAAATTGTCAGTGCTGTCATTTCATTTAGTTTTTCAGTAACAAACAGTAATTAATTATTTATTAGAACTAAATCAGATGTGATTAATTCCTTGAGGTCATTAACTGTTGAGTTAATTTTTTATTGGCTAAACTTTAATTAGATGTGGCAAGTATTATATTAAGTTTGTTTTGTAGGAGTAACATTTTTTAATAATCATGCCTTCATCATCTCTACCAACCTTTCTATCTGTGGTCACTTTATGATGATGATGATCATGGTCATCCTTTTAGTTAGGTGCTATTATATCATTTTATTGTAATGTTTAGCTGATGCTAGTTTGTTAAACAAATTGATGTAATAATATACAAACAATAACAAGCTAGTAAAGCCTAGTTTCTATATTAATAGGAATCATAATGTTTGCCAAATAGTTTAATTATATCATAATGGATGATAGAGAAGTGATATTAGTAATAGTATGGGATCAAATCATCTGAAGTATTGTGTGATGGAGTTTGTACAGAGGGAGAGAGAGATAATGGTAATGCTAAGAAATTGATAAAATCAATAAATGAATGCAGAGGTAAACATTTTGACAGAAATACATCATTAAGTGATAGCATGTGAAGGTTAATGGGAGACTGGTATATTAATGTTAGTAACAGCAGAGAAAGTTATTTAACTTCTATAAATAACACACAGACATTGAATCCCCTGCTTAACAGGTCAATAAAAAAGTCTGGTTTCCCAAAGCAGGTGGATGATCTTAACTGTGCACCTAGAACTAAGAAGAGAATGACTATACCAGACATGAAAGAAGAGAGCCAGTCTGTGGCAGGGCATTTGCTAATATTATTAGCTAATACCCTGCCACAGACTGGCAGGTAAACATCTACCTTATCCCCAGAATGTCTATTATAAACTGTACCTCAGAAGTTTGTCAGATTCTGGATGCAAACATGTCAATCTGATAGTTTCCTTGCTTAGATAGAACATAATAAAATATAATTTTTTTTGGAAATGCAGATCAATATTACTCAGATATTTCTGTACCAAATAGTTTAGTATTTTTCATTTAGTTCTTTGAATATGTACACATATCATCTGATAATTACTAATAAACTCACTCCCTGATGGGTTCTGGAGCCTGCAAGTGAATACAATCCTAATGAAAGTTCTGTTAGATCCTGTTGAAGCATTTATCCTTTATTTTTTTATAAAGAAGAGCATGGTAAAACAAAACTAGTTTACCAGTTTTTGTTCTGTACAAGTATCTAGTTACAGGATTAATGATGTCAGTTGTCTAAATGGTTAGCAGTAGAAGTATATTAGTACAATGAGCAAGGTCCTGTAATATAATACACACTGATTGTTATATAGTCTGACTATATAACAGTTTGGTTACACCCTATCCGCAAATTCCCCCCCGCTGTCAGGTGCTTTATTTAGATTTTCTTTAATAGCTAAACACATCTAGGAGTTGTTATTAGGCTATAATTAGATGTGTAGCAATTCATTTAAGGGCTAGTGGTTGGATTATATGTTGTAATAATAATTTATTAAACCGTGACTTATTCTGATTTAATTGTGAATGAACTGTAAAATAACATCTGTTTGTTTAATTTGTATGTCTCATATACAATGCTATGTGATGCCCATACAATTATATAGGGCGCCTCCATGGTCTAACTGGTAGTGTGTTGGATCACAGATCACTACCACCTGAGTTCAAATCTCTGGGTGGGCATATCTGAAGGTGTTTCATTACCTTTGAAGGTTGCTTAGCCCATTTAGCTCACCCTGTGCACAAAAGTGACTGTAAAAATACATGGTTCTTAAATAATAAATAATAAATGTGTGTTTAAATCTATAGAGATATATGAGATATAGAACACTAAACTGGTGCGCTATCTTCTGACTGTGTATGTTTATTATCAGTGATTGATGTAATTGCTTTCTATCTGTTCCTCTTTATTTGGCATGGAATTTATTTTAGCTGGCAGAAGTCCATATCTTAGCCTAAGATAGCAGAGAGATTTGTTTGCAGTCACTTGTTTAATCCCTTAGTCCCTGTCTCAGAACTAGACTTATGATCCTAGTTGGTGGTTGAGATGTTGATAGAAGTTATGGTACCAGTCAGTTGTTAAGGTACAAATAGTACTTCAGGGGAAAAAGCTGCTTAATAGTTTTCATCAAATACAGATATTCACCAGGTGTACGTGGAGCTTCTCTTTTCACCATGTGTCTATCTACATATCAGTTTTTGTTGGATCAACATATTAAATATAATAGAAAATACTATGCTATGGATGTATCTGATCTAAATCCATCACACTGGAAATTTTGTATCCCCAAACAAACAATTCTCCAAAGTATAGCCAATTAATTTCCCTTGAGTAACACAGATATTAAGTTCTAATTAACTAGCAGTTGTTTATATAATAAAATGTAAATCTAAAATTATTATATCTGTTGCATTCTCTGTTAACTAATCACCAGATATCTCTGCTCTAAATTATTTTCGTGTGTGTGTGTGAGAGATAAGCTGTAAGGCCATAAATTAAAAACCAACAAAATATTTTCAGTTATCTCAGTACTTATTAATTTTATGGAAGACATTAATTTCTATACTTGGATATATTTGAACAATTTCATGCAAATAAATATCCAGCAATGTTGGTGTATAGTTTATACATAGTTATATAAAAATGACATTATGACTAATTGCAACAAACTGGAATATGTTTCAGCTTATTTTGTTAGTTATGATAGGAATAAAACATTGCTAGTTTTTAGCACTTGTTTATGACAGGTTGGATTGCATCTCTCTCCTCACACATGCACACACACGCACACACACAGAGAGAGAGAGAGAGAGAGAGAGAGTGCTATAAAAAAGATTGTTATTTATTGTTATACAGTGATATACAAAATAGGGTTTAAGCATTTCATGGTAGAGCAGTTTTCAATAGATTTATGTTTTGAAGTCCTGCTTTTTAATGGTGATTCTTGTATTTAGCTTGGCTGTAATTATAATAGTGATGATTATATTCACATCATCTAGCCCACTTGTATGTCTGGTGAGTGATTTAGATATTAAAATATTTGTACACTGGTCTAAACACAAGAGTCAGCAAAACTCTTTAGGTTATTATATAAAGGATTCCTTTTGTGAAATATGAGTCATCTCATGCTTATATTAGAACTATCTTTAAGTCGTAGATATTTGAGGAAAACAGTTGTACAAATCCATTATGTGTTTAAAAAATGAAAACATAGGGCATTGTGTTGCCCTGTAACTGTATTTGAAATAGATGTCAAGTTTTGAAACATATCAGAACAGTTTTGTTTGTTTTGCTTTTGACAGTGTTAAGTTTATAATACTATCTTAACTTATTGAACTCTTAAGTGAATTTGGACACAACGAAAACAATATGAGTAATAAATGACACTTTTTAGTACATAAACAAAAGGGTCCTTAGTGTAAATATATGTATCTGTGCTTCAAATTGATCTGAAAGCCATATTACTATTGTTTGCCATTTGATTTCAGCACTGTTTTACTGTACTTTGTTTCAGCTTATCAAACCAAGTGAAATGTGTAATCCTAAAGTTGATGAGCTTAGTATGATGACATACCTGTCTCAGTTCCCTAATGCTAAACTGAAACCTGGGGCACCACTCAGGCCAAAGACAAATCCTGCACGTGTCAGAGCTTATGGCCCTGGTCAGTACTTTATTATATAGAAAAATTAGTAAATGCTTTTGATACAGATCAATTGATGTTGTTTTAAACATTTGCATCTGTGGATTTCTCATGTTTTTCTATTTATGTGAAGTAAGATTTGCATTTTTCTGTAATAAGTTCTTTCTTTATGTAGGCATTGAGCCAACTGGAAATAGTGTAGGTGCACCAGCTAGATTTACAGTGGAGACTTTTAGTGCTGGCCGTGGAGAGGTTGAGATTATAATTCTCAACCCCAAAGGTGCTCAGGAACCGGTATGTAATAATATCTAGAGAAGCATCTAGCTAGTTTTGTTATTCTTTTTTGAGGAAATAGAAGTGCTATGATTTTTACATTTGATGTACTATGGTTAAAAAATTACTGCACAAGTAACACCAGATTGCACACACTCACATACATTTTAGCGCTTGCCCATGGGCCATAAAATCCTTTACCCTGACCCAAAGTTCACTTGCCCCAATTTTTGCACTTTTTTTCTGCAAATTGTTTTGTAAATTAACAAGTATTTATAAATGTATAGCATTATGTGGTCACCGGTCACTGGCTGCAGGATGAGTGGTAATTTCAAATCTGCCACTTGCCCAGCTGGGCAAATGGGGGTTATTTTCCCAAACTGAAATTTTACTTGCCCCGTGCAAGTGGGGACCTGTTAATGTAATGGCCTGCACTCACGGAATCCCCCCCCCCACACACACACTTGGGAACCTTCATGGTCTAACTGGTAGCATGTTGGATCACAGATCACTACCACCTGAGTTTGAATCTCGGTATGGGCATATCTGAAGGGTGTTTCATCTTTGACTTCGCTTTATTACCACTGGAGGTCGCTCATCCCATTTAGTCTACCATGTGCATAAAAATTGCCATAAAACATCAATCACCATCATCAATCATCATCATTATCACACACACACTTATAAGATTGCTTACATAGAAATGTTTTTCATAATGATAAACCTTGAAGCTCATTTGCATTACATATTCTGCTTTTAATGACAATTGTTTGGACTGAAAATATACATATTTGGTGATTATCAAGGTTAAATATGTTGAAAATCCATGCATATCATAGTAGGCCACACATAAATACCCAAAGAAAGTTTTCACACTTTGTATTTGTATCTGAGTGTAAAACATTACCAATGGTCACTAATTGCTAAGTTTGTCAAGTAATTGAGTTATACTAGAGTAGTGAACACTTAACTGCAGCTTAATTACATATCAGAAAAAAACACATGTTCAGAGGGATCCTACGTGGCTTCACCCATAAATTAATTCTGATTACTGTGCCTCCATGGTCTAACTGGTAGTGCACTGGATCACAGATCACTATCAACTGAGTTTGAATCTCAGTGTGGGCATATCTGAAGAGTGTTTCATCTTTGACTTTGCTACATTACCTTTGGAGGTTGCTCACCCCATTTAGCCTACCATGTATACAAAAGTGGCCGTAAAACATCAATCATCATTGTATCTCAGTTTACAGCTATTATTTGTGTTTAATTAATAACATATAGAGAAAATAATTCCATACAAAAGCCTCAATATTTCCATCGTTATCATATCCATCATTATCAAAAATTTCAAATGCCATATTGAATGGACAGTGCAACAATAGATCAGAAGCCAAGAAGATACCGAAGGAAAAATGGTTTTGTGTTAGAGAGAAATTGGAGATGATCACAAGAATTCAGCGAGTCGAATTGCAAACTAAAGTAAAGTGTCCTGTGATAATGGTGTGCCAGAATCTACTATTTGTGGGTGGATAAAAGATGAACAGAAGTTAGGTGATTATGTCATTGTAAGTGACTCCACTGATGGGGATGCGACAAAAGAACACCAGTGAACAACTGTGAATGACCCTGACCTTGACATGGGATTTTTTTAAATTTGTTTGTGTTTATTATTCAATTGATTATTGTGTAGCATATTTGTGGATATTGCCCAAATGAATTAATAAAGGAATAAACCTATTTTCTACAAAGTTTGTTGCATGATAATTCTCAGAATATACATTGGGAGTAAATGCCCATTTAATGACCATCAATAGCAACTTATGATTACATGTTGAAGCACCATTTAGTGTTTTTAACATAGTAGTAACATCATTAGCCATATTATGTTATTGCCAATTCATCATTTCAATTTAATTAAAAACATTTGTGTCATCATTTAGTCAACATCAAAGTACAACATACTAATTGATTTTCCTAAATTATGCATTGTTATAGTTGTTTACATGATCTGAAATGGAGAAAATGTCATGAAATAGGCCAGCAAATAAGTTGTGTCAAGTCAAACTAAGCTAAACCACCATACCCTGTTTTAGTATGATCCATGTCTATGGACCTCAGTCCCTGGGCTATAATTGGGCCAGACTTTATTTGTATTTCGTATTTTAACTGACATCCTTATTTACCCTTCTTACTTTTTTTATAGTGTGTTGTTCACTTTAACAAAGACAGAAATCTGACATATTCAGTTGTATATACTCCAACAATGGAAGGCAGATATAAGGTAATTTTATTTCTTTATATTTCTAACAAATATACATATTATTACATTTAAAAAAGTTTTCTTTGATTCCTTGGTTCTAACTCTTCAAATTTTACACCTATGGTATAATGTTTCTATTTAGATACTAATTGACATTTCAGGTCTCAATTAAATATGCGACACATGAAATCCCTAAAAGTCCATATTATGTTGATATCTCTGCTGCTGCTGGTGATGCTAGTAAATGTAGTGCAAGAGGACCTGGAATTGAGAAAAGTGGTGTCACTGTCAACAAGAAAACCTATTTTGAAGTTATTACAAAGAGTAGGTTTATTCTTCTTAATTATTCCACATATTAAAGATTCAGCTTGTTATTGATTAGTCTGTCTCCCTCAGATTGGACTGAATCAAACCTGAGCTCCTGTGCTATAGGTTCTGTGCATATTTGACAGATATTTATAGCATTATTTGTCACAGTCACATGAGTGTGTCAAATTGGTGAAAGTTTTAAAATGGATAATTCCTGTCATTTCAAAGTTTCTGAAGATAATAAGATTAACTGTTCATATTATTTGATAATCTTATTCAGATGCAGGTTTAGGTGTAGTTGATGTGGCTATTGTTGATCCACGTGGACATAAAGACACAATCAAGCCAGTTGTCAGTAAGAAGTCTGATGAGCTTTGGTATGTTGAGTATACAGCTCAGATTGAAGGTCTACACTCTGTCAATGTGTTCTACTCAGCAAAAGCAATACCAGGAAGTCCTTTTGGTGTTGGAGTCTCACCTGGTGAGTACAATAATCAACATTACATATTTGAGGTGAACTATGGGTTATATATTGCAAAATGTTAACAAAAGGTATGCTAAATCTATCTTGTATGTTGGAGGGGTAATATTGATCAATTAACTGTAGGTATTGTTATACTTAATTAATCTTGCCGGTATATAAGTGAACTTTGGCAGTGCTATTATTATTAATATTTCCCTAATGGGAGATGTCCTTATTAGGGATGTCATCTATCATAGAAGCCGAATAATGTTTTACGGGTATAACACTATGTTTATTTAATAGCGAAAAAGATTAAATCAACAGATGTCACTGTTCATCAAAACACTTTTTATTAATATCAGAACAGTTGGCTGACATTCTCTATACATGTATTGATTTATATGGATATGCTCATTAGAAGTGGTTTGTTACAGAGGATGGCAGCAGGAAGGTTGATGCCAGATGTAAGTTTATCAGCTTCATCTGTTTAGCACTACAGAGTGAGCTGTTCTCAAGACATACTATTGCTCCATCTATCAGTATGCTCTCAAACCTTCTGCTTTCTGAAGCAACTAAGATGGCTGCAGCATCCTTCTCAATCACTCTGAGAAATCTCAATCTCCATCATTGTGAGAGCTCTCAGTGATGATTGTTTCAGTGTTCTTTGTCAGTACAACCACAAACAATATAGCAAATATCAAACTTAGCTGCTTTCTATATTAATTGGGTGAGCAATTTTTGTTAGATGATGGAGTGATAGAAGTCTGTAGAACAGTGTCCAACATGTGTTGGCTGGAGCATGATGTTTGATGTGTCAGCTTAATTACTTGATAACTGATTGCTCATCTGTTGAGCTTTTATTTTTACCTCCAACTAGGTCTTATCCTACAGATAAACAAGAAATGAGGAATTCATACACAGCATGTCTCTCTCCAGCCCTTTGTGTGTGTATGTGTTATGCCTAACAACTGTTCTGTCATGGTTCCTTTTCTCTGTGACTAAATATCTTGGAATAGATTTTGTTACCAGTAATGTTGGTTTCCCTT
>JAODUP010000030.1:0-125000 GCA_025642065.1 Paralvinella palmiformis | reverse complement strand
TATTAAACATCCCCATCAACGTTTGTTGTTCTCTTGACTAATTGTATGATTTTGTCAATTTGACTGAGGCCTGCATACCATAAGTAGAACTATCCAAGCATTGTCTAATATCAGTAGTCTGTGTTAGAGATATTGTATCAATGTTAAAAGCTCAACGGTTGAATCAAAGAGAAGAAATGCTTTAGGAAATTTCCTTTTAGAGTAATGTTGGTTAGATCCTGAGATTGTTGGACTATCCATGTTTGACTTAAATAGAATCTTTTTGTGTCTTGTGTTTTTAAATAATTTGAGTGATGTCTGTTCATTTGGTAGTTTTAGAAATATAAGTTTTATTTATATTCTTATGTTTTGTTTATATTATTTATATTTTTAGTTATCTGTATATTCTTTGATGACATTGTTATGTTAGTTTTGTATATTTTTGGCTTTTCTTTGTGAAGTTGGGTATGTGTAAGTAATTTTGTGGTGAGCATGCTTTGTATTTGGTTTGTTTTTCATATTTTTGGTTTGATTTGACCAGATCTGAGACTAGCTGTTGCTTGAAAAGTGTTTTGTTTGTGGTTAGATATTTAATGTTTAGTGGGTTGTTGTTGGTTACCAAGTGGTTGACCTAGTTATGTCTGGTTTTCTTTAGCTCCAAGAGGTGGTGTTCCATTCCAGGAACAGCCAGTCCAACGTAAGTGGTTTTGATATATTACTGTTGACAAAAATCCTTCTTGGTCACTGCAAAAAGTAAATGTATGAAAATATTTTAATCACGGTCATTGTTAGCACTTCCAATGTGAATTTTATAATGTGATATCTAAAACTTGTTAATAGCTTAAAAGAGTATGTTGTAACATAACCTGAATTAAATTTTATTACATATTAGAAAAAGGTAATATATTGTTAACTAGACACATATTGCTGTTATATGATATTACATCTTCATTTTACTTGGTATTATCTTTTGTTCCCCTTTATTGTTCCTGTGAAGTTATGAATTATTTTAGGTTTATGCAACTTTATATAAAAGCCTTAATTCCCATTTTTTCCTACCCTTCTCACACCATACATGTACATTAATGTTCCTAACGCTTCTACGGTAAGGTTTAGGTAACAATAAATGGTATATTTAGGTGTAATGCAGTCCAGGAAATGTTATTAGTTACATGCTGATGTTATAATTATTAGATAGATAGGTTATCTAATTAATTAATAAGAAGCACATTTAGAAATATAAATGGAGATATTGTTTAGCATGAGGCAGGTGGAAAGGTATGCATTTGTGCACTTAGTTCCATGACTGTATGTGAACTTAATTTCCAATTTTTATTCCCCTCAGCTAAATATGGTTATAGTCCCAAACAGCGTAAGTGTTCATAGTAGACCTATACAAAGATATATGCACCCACCTACAGACCCAACACACACACACGCATGCCTGTATACAAACATATTTGTATTTATGCAATGTTTTGTTTACATTTCTATATCCAGTGGTAGATTAGTAGGTTTTGAGAAGCAAACACAATTGTTTTGTTTAGCTGGCTTCTTTTGTGCAGTGAATTTTATATTTGAAGCTTAGCTCTTAAAAATGGTAATAGTAGCTGAATGATAGAAGGACTGCACAGTGTTAAATCAGTTATGTTGACTTGTTTTTACTAACAGTAACACTAGTAACAGTAGTCTTATTCCCTTAATAACTATAACAGAGCTACTATTCCTCCCTCACCACCAATCGAATCCTGTTTATTTTGTGTTTGTTCCCATTTGCATTCCTTGAGTGGACCCCCTACCAGTTCTGTCTTCTGAAGCCTCCAAATTATATATAATTACTGTTGTTTTGCTTAGCGAGCAAACAAGTACCAGTTCAAGCGGCTCCTGCCAAAGCTGCACCTCCAGCAAAAGCACGTAAGTGTTCTCCGATTTGATTTTCCAAATGAAGATCATTTGTTAATAAGCCTTTACCCTGAATCATATGGCACGACACATCTCCAGGTCATATTAAACAATTTATGAATGCATAGGTCAATAAAACCATGCTAACCAACTCATTTGAAATAAGCGTGATAGGCAGATTTCTTATTTCCCAGAACTGTATTTTGACCATTTTTGATTGTTTGTGCATGTGGTAAAGTGGCTCCATCATGTTAACAATAAAATAAATATTTGTCCAAGAATTTCCATTAATTTACTAGACTGATTATTTCTCACAGTTTGAGTGGGGCTAAAGCTAAGGAAACTTGTTCGAGTTCTTGGTGTAAGGAAAATAAACCCAACAATAATATCAAATTCAACAACTTTTGTGAGGTTTCATACAACTCTGTGTGTTCACAAACAAATAAAGAAATTCCCATAGTTGACTTGAAAAACATAATATTAGAATCTCAGACATTTAGAAATATAACATACAGGGTGGGTAATTATGGATATTGTTCGTTGTCCAGTGGATTAAGTTTGAGTGGTGATATTCTAGATATTATAAAATAATTACACAATTAATTACATGTATTTGATCATCATGTAACCAGTGATAATGTTAGGGCTATTATTGTTGTGTTCTTTTAAATTTATGCAGATAAATGACATAAGGGAATATGATCTTGGTTGTCTTAGCATCTGCCAGAAAGTTAATACACATAGGCAGTATTTCACTGGTTTGATTCAACTAATGCAGTTGTGTCCATCTTCTCATCACTGTCAGGGTTATACTACATAATTATTTTAGGTTCTTTAGTTTTATGTTTCAATACTAATAGGGTTGTTTCTTAATCTGCCAAATTTCATACATTTATTAGTTATACTTCGTTTTCTTCCAATGTTTTCTTATGATTGCTTCATATGGAAGGAGAAAACCAATATAATCGTACACATTCTTTAAGAAATTTGGATTGGATTTCAGTGTGTATGTGATTTGACACTTCAGTATTTAAATGATGAATGACAGATTTGTATTGCCAAGGACCATCGAAATATCTCATTGTAAAAATGTTTTTGTTGTATATCACTGTAAACTAGCATTCTTACTGTGGGCTTAATTATGGCATTGACCAGATCAGAATTGGACTTTGTTATAATCTTGGCTTTCATTATTACTGAACTTGATGTATGTAGGTTTTACTCTGTGTGTGTGTGTGTGTGTGTGATCTTATCATACATCAAGTATAATCACCCTACTGTTTCAGTTAAGTTTTCTGTTAAATCTTACATTTTCATTTTGCAAAAGTTCACTTTCTACATATATTTAGGACGCAAATACATAAAAAGTAATTGTATTACTCCTATGATTATTGCATGAAGTTAATACTGGTCAGAAGGGTCTTGCATTATTGGTGTATATATATGATGTAATGACAAACAAGGTTTCTGTCTTAGTATTTGCAATAAGCCACCTTTGCTTACTGTGATGTCCACTTGTTTGTTTAGCTTTTGTACAGTTTAATATGTCTGCTTTGTGATGTTGTGTTCTAATATGGTATAGAATTTGGCAATAAGACATATTCTTACTAACTGCACAAGTGTAATTTTTGATTGAGTGTTTTTTGGTGTTACTATAACTAGCAAATCTATTTTAGCATTAAATCCTGTTTCAGCTTATCAAAATTTACCTTCAGTTCTTAAGCTTGCGTACACAGTAATCAAGAGCAACTTAATTATGATATATCAAATAGATGTCTCTAACCAGTATGATGAAATTAATGTATGTATGTATCAGTGTGTGTGTATTATATATATATATATATATATATGTGTGTGTGTATATATGTATATATATATATATATATATATATATATATATATATGGCTTATTCAACTGTTAGTTTCTATTGGCTATTTTAGAGCCCAAGGGTGCTCCACCTATGAAAACTACATGTAAGTAATATTTTATATTGTGTGTTTATGTAACTGATTTTTTATCAGTTGGTACCCATCACTGTATGGCCAATGGAAATATTTGGATTTTTTACATTGATAATAAGAGATGGCATTGTTAATCTTTTTTGTCATATATCTAATTTTGTCCTCTTTCTTACCAGAAACACCAAGTGTGTGTGTGTGTGTGTGTGTGTTGTATCTTTAACTATATATATATATATATATATATATATATATATATATATATAGTTATAGCTACATGTAGTGTTATAGCTTAGCTATGTTTGTCTTTTTTTGTCAGTTTGCTGTCTGTTCTCACATTATGTCTACCCAGTGTTTGGCTTAAAGTTTACTCCAAAAAGCAAGGATTAACATAGCTTTTTACAAGAATTTTATGTAACCTGTATTTGTTTTATGTTTCAGGATAGACAGCTTCCCCATCAAGTTTTTGTCATTATATTGTATATATGCTAAGGAACTTTAAATAATTCAGACTTCTGCTGCTTTTCAGTTCCAGGTGTTTGCTGTAAAAATTGCATTGTCAAATTTTATAGTTTGTTTTATTTGATTTTCTAATTTTATGTTTTACTGTAGCGGTTGATGCCAAGAAGTGCTATGCAACTGGTCGTGGAATCCAGCCTAAAGGTATACGTGTTGGTGATGATGCCGACTTTAAGGTACATACTAAGGGTGCCGGAGAAGGCGATCTAAATGTTCAAGTAATTGGCCCGGGAGGTTCTGAAGAACATATTGCCATCCGTAAGATTGACCAGTGGACATTTGAATGTGTGTACAAGCCAAAAAAGCCTGGTCAGTATGTTGTTAATGTGAAGTATGGAGGTGAGCACATCACAAAGTCACCTTTCAAAGTCACTGTGGCACCATTTAAAGAGAGCAAGATAAGAGCATATGGTCCTGGTTTGGAAGGAGGTATTGTTGGCAAACCAGCCTGCTTCACCGTGGAAACTAATGGAGAGACAGGAGCTCTAGGTTAGTTAGTTAAAGCAGTCAAATAACATACTGATTAATGAATATATATCGGTCTGGTAATTGTATTGTTATTGCATGGTATATACTATAATGTTCGTGTTATATTACAGGTTTCTCCATTGAGGGTCCTTCACAGGCTAAGATCGACTGTAAGGATAATGGTGATGGTTCAGCTGATATTTCCTATTGGCCTACAGCACCTGGAGAATATGCTGTACATATTCTATGTAATGAAGAAGACATACCCAAGTCACCATATATGGCTGATATCAAGCCTTCTACTACTGACTTTGATGCCAGTAAAGTGAGTAATACAAAAGGCTTTTAATTAAGTTTATGGGTAGTGGATGTGATAGGTCAAGGACAACATTTCTGTTACTAGATATATCACAGCACTACTTCAGTTCACTCTTACAAATTTTATGGCTGATATCAAGCTGATATAAGTGCAAAATGCATCTAAGACATCAAAACATTTCTGTACCATCAGCTGTTGTGCGGAATTTCGGTTTTTGTAGTTTACCTAAATCTAGATGTTATGTGGCCATAATTCCTTTTGTTTCTAAAAGCTTAAATTCATATAACTGATATAAAATATAGGGTTAATGGAAGACATTATGTTGTGATTTTTGTGCGTTATATTTCAATAATTCCTCCTTAATTTTTGTGAGTGTTGTTTATTATTTCTGATTTGAGTAACTTGACAATATCATTTTGAACTAGAATATGTGTTCATTATGTCAATAACACAATCCTGTATTTTGGTAACAGATCATATTTCAGATAACCTTATTGCTGGTTAAAGCTAATAATTGTGCAAAGTTTCTGACATTAAGATTTAATGTATTTAATTATTTGTTCACAGGAAAAAGTATTCTACTAATGTAAAATTTTGTTAACTAGACAGTTTTGATCCATCATTTAGTAGAAATGTACCTGCATCTCCAAGTATTATTATTTCAGGTAACTGCCTATGGACCTGGTTTGGAGAAAACTGGTGTAACTATTACTAAATGGGCAGAATTTACAGTAGACACACGCCAAGCTGGTCATGCTCCCATCCATGTAGCAGCTATGGATGCTGATTATAATCCTGTTGATGTTGTAATTAAAGACAACAAAGATGGTACATACTTCTGTCGATATATGCCAAAACAACCCGTCAAGCACACAATCATTATCTCCTATGGAGGGGTGGCCATACCCAACAGTCCATATAGAGTAGGTTACAGTCTTAAGATGATTTTCTTTGAGATTTTGTAGAACTCGAAGCATTTTTTATGCAATCACAGCAGTGGTATTAATTGATTGTAATTGGTGTTAGGTACAAGTACAAGAAGCCAGTAACCCAGCCAAGGTGAAGGTTTATGGTCCAGCCTTAGATAAACCTGTCAAGACATTCACTTCCTCTTACCTTACTGTTGACTGCAAGGAAGCTGGTCCAGGTTTGTACCATGTCAATACTCAGGTTACCATATTTAGTTAGTTTGTGACTATAAATTCCAACCATAATCATTCAATTTATATATTGTTTTAATTTTCTTTTTTTTCTTCTGTGTTAGGTGATGTTGCCATAGCTCTAACCAATGAACGTGGTATGGATGTACCAGTAAAGACCATTGATAACAAGGACAACACGTTCCGTGTAGAATTTGAGCCATCCACAGTTGGAACATATCATTGTTCAGTGTTCTTTGCTGATCGTGAGATACCCTCTAGCCCATATAACATTACTGTGGAGCCTAGCATTGATGTTAGTAAAGTCCAGGTCCAGGGATTAGATAACAGTAAGTACAAGAGCACTAATATTGTACCAACAGAGAATATAGTGGGATGCAAATTGTAGTTAATTTACTTGGTTTAAAAGAAAATGCTAGTGATAGTTTGTCTTATAAAGTAAAAATATTTATTCTGCCACTTGGAAGGAACTATAGTTTAACTCTTTTAATTACATTCTTTATTTTTATTAATGTTGTTTAGCATTATCTCATCAGAAATGATAAGAGGCACTGAAAAATTAAAATCTAGTGTTGTCTTGTTTGTGTGTTTAATTAAATTTTGTCACTATAATTTGTGAAATTATTATCTTAATTTAGTTTTGCCAATAATCATTTGATCACATTTGTTACTTGTTTGCTGTTTGGAAAATGTTTATTGTTGTTGATACAAAAAGGCTTCATTAGTTTAGTGCAATATTTGAAATCTTCTGACTGATCGTTATTAGAAATACCTGTTGGAAAGGAGGTAGACTTTGACATCATCACCACTGGTGCTGGTAAAGGTCAGGTCACTGTTAGTATAGTGAGTCCATCAAACAAAGTGATAGCTGCTCGTGTTGAGGAGACTGTGGATGGGTTTGCGGCAAAGTTCACACCGTCTGAGCCAGGACCTCACAAAGTTCAAATTCAGTTTGCTGGACAGCCTGTCCCTCAGAGTCCTATCTCTGTGGAAGCATTTCAGGATGCCAAAGTCAAACCTACTGGAGATCCATCCAAGGTTAAAGCTTACGGGCCAGGCTTAACCAGTGGTACTGCCAATTCACCAGCAGACTTCACAATAGATACCCGTGAAGCTGGCCCAGGTGGTCTCGGCCTAACCATAGAGGGACCGGTCGAGGCAAAGATTGAGTGTTTTGATCGTGGAGATGGTACTTGTGGTGTACGTTATTGGCCAGTGGAGCCAGGAGAGTATACAATCAACATTATGTATGACTCTAAACCAATCCAAAAGTCACCATTCAAGGCAAAGATAGAACCATCAAAGAGAGTAGATGTCAGTGGTATCAAGGCATTTGGACCAGGCCTGCAGCCTGGTAACTGTCCATGTACCTACTGCATGGCGTGTTGTCATGATGATTACGTGTTTTATGTAGTGGCAGCATGATACCAATGTTTAAATTTGATGAACACCTCAATATCGTTTTATCTCTAGGAAGGGCATGGATATCCTGTAGATTGTGGTTTTGTTGCTGTGTAGGATTATGTTATTTTTCAGTGTGTTTCATCATTCAGAGTAGTTGTTTGTGTTTATTTTGCATGTTTTGTTACGTTTGGAAGTGAAAAGCCTGTGAAGAGCTTATTATTTGTCAGTGAATTCATGTTGTGAACATCAATGTACCACTTTCTATGATATCAAAGTGCTGTAAAGTTCAGCCAGTTATAGGTTTTCGATTGTATTACTAATATTTTGTTCAGAAGAGAGTGAAATTAATTTTTTAGTTTAATTAGATTTATCACTGCTCTGACTTTAACATGGTGAAGTGTTATTGTATGCTAGTCCCAGTTAGTTGATGTGTTATGTTTGCTGTTGATTTGTATTTTTATCTTTTCATATCAAGATTATAACTGCTGATGCTTTAAGCTTTTTTTGACGTTAAACTACCTATTGTTCTATGGTTACCTATTAGAATCTGTTTTAGTTTTTTATTATAATATACTTATTATTTAACATTTATCTTACATTTAAGGTTATAGCTTATCTCTGAAATGACTATAGATTACTTTCTCCTTGTAATTGAATTAATTATCATTGTAACTTTATTTAGGAGTCTTCCTGGAGTCCACCACCGATTTTACTGTTGATGCTCGCTCAGTATCGCCATCTGGTGAGGGGAAGGTGAAGTCATTTGTCACCTCTCCATCTGGCAGCAGAATGGAAGTTTTGGTGAATAACAACAATGATGGCACATACAAGTGTATGTATACACCATTTGAAGAAGGTAAGATTTAGTAACATACTACATAAATCTGAAAATTGATTAACCAGTTTTACTCCTATTAATGGAAAGTCTATAAAGATGTGTTTGGTGACTATTGAATAGTGTTTGATTTTATATGGCAGGACCACATAAGATTGATGTGACCTATGAGGGCTTAAATATTCCAAACAGTCCATTTGCCATACAGGCTGTACCTGGATGTGATCCGACCAGAGTACGTGCTTACGGTCCAGGTATGCAAAGATCAATTTTCTATGCTGTCACTGTAATTTAATTACTTTCTTAGTGGCCAAAAGTCTTGATCAGAGAATGTGATCAGCAGTTGTATTGTTGACCCATATCTAGGTTAATTGGCTAGTTTCATTATTTATATGGTAGCTGATCACAAAAGACACATATGGAATAATGCTAGTCTCAGTTCTTTAAGCAGTTATTACTGATAAATGGTAATAAGTAGGTACAAGGATTGTTTATTTTCCCCTTCAGGACTTGAAGGTGGCTATACCCATAGTCCACAGACATTTACTGTAGAAACACGTGGAGCAGGTCAGGGTGGTCTGGGACTGGCCATTGAGGGACCATCTGAAGCTAAGATGACTTGTCGTGATAACAGAGATGGCAGCTGTACTATAGACTACCTACCTACTAAGCCAGGAGACTATAATATTGCGGTTCGATTTGCTGAACAGCATATCCCTGGTTAGTGAGATGATGTTTATTAATTTACTCTTAGTCAAAGGTTGTGTACTGAATTGTCATTACCTAAGTTAACATTCAGTAACTTGTATTATAATGTATTGTAGTTCACTTTTTAACATTAAATTTTAGGTTCCCCATTTCATGTACGTGTCATGGATGAGGTTAATCCTAACAAGGTACGTTGTTATGGACCTGGTGTTGAGCCTCAGGGTGTGAGACGTGGACAACCAGCACCGTTTACTGTTGACTGCTCTGAGGCTGGTCAGGCACCACTAGAGATCACTACCACTGATAATTCTGGTGAGTTTAGACAACTAGGATAACCATTGTCTCACAACATTTACTATTTGTCATTTTCTAGTAATTAATGGAGTTCAGTAAATGTAAAGACATTATAGAAAAAAGGTTTATACTTTACAGGTATTAAGCGTCCTGCACAGATTAACCCATGTCCTGATGGTACTTACGAGGTGGTTTACTACCCTGAGGTGGAAGGCAAATGTCTGGTAGAGGTTAAATATGCTGGACAACCAGTACCTAACAGGTCAGTGTTCTATAATATACTTCATGTAATTGTGTTGCTACTTATGAAATGTGTAAGTTAACTGAAGAAATGGTACATTTCAAACTGCAAAACTAATTTTGATATTTCTCTCTCTCTCTCTGTGTGTGTGTGTGTGTGTGTGTGTGATACACATACAGAGAGAGAGAGAGAGAGAGAGAGCAATGTTAGAACTGCAATTTCTTGAGTTAACTGATGCCTAATCACTTTGTCCATCTGTTTAATTAAATACTATTTTTAAGTTATTACATTTGACATAAATAATGATATTTAGTTCTAACTGTTACAGCCCATTCCAGAGTGAAATCCAGCCAGCCTTTGATCCCACTAAAGTTGTAGTTACAGGTGATGGCATTAAGTCCCAAGGTGTTCTTGCTAGTATTCCTGTCTCTTTTATCATAGACACCAGAGAGGCTGGTATAGCTGATCTAGATGTTGTTATTCAGGTAAGCTTTCACTAGATACCTATTTTTGTCTTTATTCTGTCACTGTGTACATAATGAAAAGTGCTGTGAATGAAATTTAGTAGTTCATGATGGCACAGTTGTAAAATGTGTGACCAAAAGCTTTGAGATTCTTTGGACTGACCTACAAACATTTTAATGATCTGCAATGTACTCTATGGTCATTTCAACTTAAATGAGTACTTAATTGGATGAGGTGATTTGTTTTAAATATATTACCTTTCCTGGTCAAGAGGTTAAGGGTTAGAAACATCAGCAGCTTACATTTAATATTATATTAGACTAAATGGAGTTTATGGGCAGAACACTGTTTTTATTCCTGCAGTACATATATTGCAAAAATTAATATTTTGGTCATCAGAATCAGTATAAGGTCAGTAAGAATCATCGCTTTCAGTACATTATAGTTTATACTCGAGACAAGTAAAAACAAATTATTTCTCCCCAAAATGTTAGGTTTACCATATGATATAATATTTTGCATTTTGGATCACTCAGCTTGATACTTTCATGTTTGTTGTATCCTTTTGCAGTCAATACTGATGAGTGGGAGATGCATTTGTTTGCAGACAGCTTATAATAATAATAATTATAATGTATATTTAATGAAGCGCCCGTACTATAGGAGCCATTCAAAGGTGCTGTACAAATAATATGTAATATAATAATACCCCAAATAACATATCTGTAAAAACCATTTAAAGGATAAATATTATTATCTATGAAAGCAACCTTGAACAGGTGTGTTTTTAGAAACATGCAGTTGTTATAGTCTCTTGAACAGTGTCATGAATATTATTAACTACATTGGTATAATATAAACATTTATAATAATAATGAACTAAATGGGGGTTCAGTTACCTGATCTGGACAAACATTCGCTGGGGGGGAGGGGACTGTCTCAAATTCTAGGGATGTCAATCACTGGCACTCGACCTCCTAGATCTATTCAGACACTGATACGTACATGTAGAAAAAACACCACTTTTCCAAAACCGATATCAGCCTGACACGCATTACACTGTACCAGTAAACTGGGCATTTTTATTGTGAAAATTTTTAAAATATCAAGAAGGTCAGTTAGAAAGGTATGTAAACAAGATGAGTGACTCGGACCAGCCGTCATTTGCTGTGGCATTGGCAGACATCCACATTTGTGTGGCATCATGTTTGTCATTTTCGCTGCTCAATGTTGACCAGCAGGGAAACCATACCAGTACAAATATATCTGGCATGTGGTTTGACAGGCTGATGGTCAATAACACTGAAAATGCCTTCTAATAATCCATCAGTTACGCGCAGTTATCTAAACTTGTTTGTGATTGACTATTGTTTTTGGATGAAATACCATTTAAGCTAATAGAAAATGTACTTCCTTTTCATTTTAAGTGCATATCATTGATGTTAACAGGCGATTAATAATTGTAAACAAACACGGTTGTCTGCCATCTCCAGGATCTCATATAGGCGTAGGCCTATATACTTTCCATTATAAGCAGGGCTGCATGCCCACGGGAATATTCTTAGTAAAACTCTGGTTTTCAGACTCATGTTTTTCCGTATATGTGGAGCCAATCTGGTTAGAACAAAGGCAGATATATGCCTCTATATTCTTTACTAGATCTAAATCGTAGGATTTGTATGTTGTTTTCAAAGTCTCTTGTTAGCCAACCTCACCGAATATGGTAAAAACTGTGCTGCACCTAGTGAACAGTTGGGAAAACTCCCTAACTGGCCACTGGTCCATTTCTCTGGCAATCACAGCACTCCACAACATGACATTAACCCACACCAAACTTAACAGTTAGGACTCAGTCAGTAGGTCTATGTTTCTTTTCCATACATATCTCATGCCATATCATTGTTGAACATGTTAAATTTGAACTCGTCACCAGAGACCAGTTCTGTCATGTCCAGTTTCAATGTTCATTGCAGAATTCTAGCTGCAAACTCAGTGTCTCTGGATGCATAGAGCCTAGAGGCTTCTTATATGCTATGTGACTATGTAGCCCAGCAGCCTTAAGGTGGCCTCATTTCTTGACTTTAGAGTGGGAAGCATCTATTTCATGGTTCCTCCAGAAATTCTGATGCTGCCAAGATATCAATCATCTCTACTACTGACTCATTTGGATCAGTGTCCTGTCATCATTTTCATTTTTGGCATGTTAAGACACCCTGGACAGCACAGCGAGACCATCCTAAATATCTGGTGATACTCCTCTGGTTTCAGCACTGCTGGTTCAGCATGAGAAGTCACCCCCTCTTTAGTTTTCAAGTAGAACAACATGAAATCAACAATAGTACAAATTGTATGGTCTGGGTTCTTAACAAATATTGCATTATGATAATAATAGTATTTGGGTTTAATTGAGTAAAGGTTTTTAATGAATTAATACAGATGTCTGACATTTCTGTTCATTTTTACATAATTATGATATACAGATAAGTCATCCGAAAATGTATGTGATGCACCACATGCACTAAAATTACAAACATAGTTGATAAAGTGGATTGAAGCATTATTTTGTGATGTAGTTTAATACATGTGTCAGTAAACTGGTTATCTAAAATTTTTAAATTAATCTACAGCAAATATTTGAGTACAGCTTTCAAATATGTATTGCTGTTCCTTGTGAAAATATGCAAATCAAGATGCTTCTAGTACACATATCATAAAACATGATTATTAATTAACAATTCCTGGGAATGTCATCTCAAAACTTGTAGATAGACTTTGCTTGTTATCGAAATCATATTTATTGAAAGAACATACTTAAGTATTCACAAAGATCTTATGTCAATCAAGAATTTACCTAAATCCTATGTTTATACAAAATTATTTATAAACAGATTTACCAACTAAACAAATAAAAACAACAACAAAACTAATTCTAGAATTATGATAAAGGGACACCACCAATACTAGTCTTACCTGAAATCTGCTCTATATCAGGAAAAGTCAGTTGACTAAGAAAAAGTAGGGATTTCATAGGTTTGTGTAGGTCCATAAACACAGGGAAAAGTGTAAATGAGTAAATTTGAAGTCCTTAGTTATATTCTAAATCATAAAATAGCTTTTTTCACCAATTATCAAAATTACTGTCATGGTCTTATTTTTATTCCAGGATCCCCAAGGCCAGTTTGTACGTCCCAAAATACAGGATAATGGCGATGGTACTTACGTGGTAACATATACACCAGATGATGTTGGAACATACAATGTAGCAGTGAAGTTTGGTGGAAAGGCTGTACCTAATGCCCCTTTCAAAGTTACAACCCAGCCTACTGGTGATGCTTCCAGGGTTAAAATTGCAGGTGAGTGTAGACTATGGAATACTACTAATAATAGGATTTTTTAGACTTTAGACAATTGATATATTGCTTAATAACTGTTTTTTTTTAGATGGTATTCGTACTACAATCCCTGTTGGAGAGGAATGTGTCATCAATATTAACACTGCTGAAGCTGGTTATGGTAATGTCACTTGTCACATCCACAGTACCAGCGGCTGTGATGTGGATATTGACATAGTTGATAATGGTGATGGTACAGTAAGCTTGATGTACACACCACGTATACCTGGAGCCTATACACTGAATATCAAGTTCGGTGGACAGCCTGTACCCGATGGTCAGATCTTACAACAGGTAGGTTGTATGATGGCATTATCTGTAGATGGAAAACTACAGATAACATTAAATAAAACCCTGTTATCATCTTCTGATCATCTTAGTTACCACAGCAGAACTTAATAGTATGGCTGTAGAACAAAGAGTCTATTTGTCTGTAGTTTATAATGTTTTATCTCCCCTGCTGCTGTCAGTAAACTGAGAGCATGATAACAGTTTAGTTTTGAGGTTCATACAGTACTGCTGCATGCTGCTTTGATGTGGTGATCTGGTTTGCTCTGGAATAGAACTAACAACATCTGGAAATAACTTGAGATCTAGATATAGTTAAAGAACGGCCTTTAAGTATTGACTGAACAGACATAATGAAAATAATAATAATAATAATAAATATGAATTGCTTAGCTACAGCCATGTGGAGTTAGTAAATGTCTCATCTTAAATTGACATTATTTTAGTAAATGTTTTGGTGTGTGTGTTCACATGGGAAGACTACCTCCAGATGATATGCTAGATAGTTTTTCATATATCAGGATTATGTATATTAAACATTCTAGATCCACTGACATTCACTGTTAAGCTAACACAGGTAAAAAATGTTGACAAATTGCATTTGTAAATAGTACTCTATAATTATGTTTGTGGAAATTGTTAAATAAATATTCATTTCTTCATTCTATACCAAACCAAATCCATCTTCCTCAATAAGGTAGTCAGCTATTTCAATAACTTGCTTTCAAGCCATTATGATTAAATGTATATCAAATTGGGAATTATCATTTGATGGTGGAATGTTTACAGACTTTCCTTTTATATGTTGGAAATCTTACATTCAAATAACAAGAAGCAGTGTGAGTACATAGCTTTCCATGTTGGAACAAGTGAGTGACACCAAATGAGTGCACTTGTTAATATTTCATAAAAACAGTCGGAAAAAATTTGAAAATATTTTTAGTCATTTACAGAATATCTATAATCTAATTAATAATGTTGCTCCTATTGACAGGCCCATTGATACAGGTGTTGGTACTTGTGATTGATTTATGCTTATTTGATATCAGATCATCTTAATTTATCTGCAGAAATTTAGCATTACATCCGGTGAATGAAATAGTATTCATAGTAGGTGAAGTAGATGGATTTACCAGATATAAGCAGGTATTAATTTTGGGGATTTAAATCTGATTGTAGTGTAAGTTTTTGCAGTATAAAAGGGTTATATGCAATCATGCAATTTTCCTTAATGCCAACCCTGAGCCAAATATGACAAGGGTGAATAGAACCAAGGCAAATTAAAGCTCTCAATCACTCACTCACTAACTCACCAACTGTTCAAATACTTAAAGATAGTTATTAATTATTATATATTTTTCTGTAGATTGTACTTTGATGTGTGTATTAGAACATATTGTTTTGCATGATTACAGTTTGCTCAGTATGTATAAACCTGGTGAAGAGATGTCATATAATGCTAGCTATGTGTTTTGAGAGATGTTCATTTCATAAATACAATGTAACCAGTAGTAAGATAAATATGCATTTACCATCTTTTTATGTTAACTGGAAATTCTGGTGTCTGCTAATCAACTGTAAAACTTCAATCAAGGAATGATTTTTTGTAAGTCCTATTCCTCACCATGCTTATCATGTAGATAATATATGATATCTGAGAGAACTATAATTGTTAAATGGCAGGTTTTAGTTTGTTTAAAGCAAGGGTAATCTTGTTGAAATTGTTGAGAAAGGAAACACAGTTACCATAGTAACTGTTTGCTAAGTGGTAATAATCATGTAAAGAGCAATGGATATGTGATGTTGTTTTATGAGAGCTGTCAGTGTCTTATCTGTTTTGTCTAGGAGGGTTTTTAGTTGTTTAGGTCTTGCCATTGGTGATATGATATTGTAATATATGGTGTTAGTGCAGCAGAGAAATCTTAATGGATTTGTCCATAGTGATAAATTACCTAAATGAAAGTTGTCACTGTTTTTTTTTTTTGGGGGGGGGACTGTTCTTAGCTAATTATTGGAGACATAAAATTGAAAGTTACGAGCCGGAATTGATCATTCTGCTCATTTCTGCTTAGACATACTGTATATAGACATGTTTTATCTACTGTCTACTAGCATAGTATCATACAGCTTTGGTTGGCCTTTAAGCATTAATTAGCCTTTAAGTAAATTAAAGATTAACATAGCTGATTTCCATATACATGCTTATGGTTAGAGTTTTGTTATTAGAGTTGTCAGAGTATGAAATAACATTTTGGAACGAGGAACATGTTTCTATTTAAAGAAGATGCCCAGAAATCCTGTAATGGTTAGGAGCTGGTTACCACCTACTGTGGAATTTATACTACCATTAAGATGATTGTAGGTTAGCGAATCCTTCCATACTGCAGAATGTCTAGCTGACAACACTGTCTGGGGAGAAAATCTATTCAGGAAAGCTTTCAGGGCCGTAATTTCTGTAACATTCTAAACAGTATGGTTGCTGTGTATGTGAAAGATTGTTGGGAAAAGGTAGCTGGAATTCTGGCACTTTGCCAGTAAAACATTCAGGAACTTTGTCTGATCTAAGCCATGAATAGAAATTGTTTGTCTGCAGTGAGAGAAAGAATCCATGGTTCTAGGCTTACTAATTGGTGAATTTTGATCATACAGTGAAATTATGGATAATAATATCAT
Organism: Paralvinella palmiformis; assembly: GCA_025642065.1. Taxonomy (NCBI): domain Eukaryota; kingdom Metazoa; phylum Annelida; class Polychaeta; order Terebellida; family Alvinellidae; genus Paralvinella; species Paralvinella palmiformis. The sequence goes on along the minus strand of JAODUP010000030.1, from coordinate 108,394 downwards.
CAAAAATATGGATACACTGAAGGATCACATGTACTGGTAAATACCTCTTGTGTTCTGCCACATAAATTAGATAATTGTATAACAGTGAGTTATATTCTAAAAAAGAAGTTATTTCTATAATCAGATTAAAAGTAGCATCTAATTTTTCATTTAAGAAGTTGGTTTTGTGTAATTTAACGCTGAATACATATTTATTATTTACTGAGTAATGGCTCGTCAAACAATGTTTATAATATTTTAGTGTAATCAGTAGAGTAAAGCTACTTATTTATCAGGTCTAGCAGCAGTACAAGTAAGAGTACAATGACAAAGACAACCTCACTTATGAGTAGATCACATACTATTACTCACAAAGAGATAGCCAACAGTCAGCAACTGAGATTTAAAGCTGTCCAAGTGAATGTCTATGATAGTGAAGGAAATTTAACATGGGGACAGACAGATAAACAAATGTTACAGGTATCTGGGCTGACTGATACAGGTGTGTTTAGCTGTATCTGTTTATGGACTTATCACTCCCTGTATCAACTGTTAGCTGATAGATAACCATTACATGGTTATGGTCACTGTCGGTACTAACAACAGTAACTTTTATTTAAGTTCATTTCACTGCAGTTATAATTTAGAGTAAATTTCTCAATATAAAATAACAGAATATTTTCTTCAGCAATGTTGTATACAATAACAAATCATTCTTTTGCACTTTATTATTACTTCATTACTGGGTTTAAAATATAATAATATTATTTCATATGTCACTGGTATTGATTTTAGTGAAAGCTATAATTAGGTTTTCAGAAGGTTAAAACAAATAGCAAAGTGAACGATTTGACTACTAACTAGATATAGTTTAATGGTTTGCTGATCATGGTAGCCCACCTGACTTGCTCTTTGTTTTGATGCTATTTTTTATCCTATGGCCTAATTCCACCTTTGTGTGAGTATTAACTCATTACTCCTAACTAATATTGGTTTGTGATGAATCATCATGTTGATATCACTAGCTACTCTATGTCAAGATGCATGTTATCATTCCTACCTGCATGTTACCATAACTACACAAGCATGTTACTGGTGTTTCCTAGGCTGTAGACAATGTGGAATGGCTTGCCTATTTGGAGGAAGAAAAACAAAAGGTAACGTCCTGTGATATGATCCAGGCTTTTGTATGATTTAACTTGTTAGTGTGTCTTAATAAAGCCTTTGTTTAACTTGTTCTGATTACTTCACTTATTACATTGTATTCGGGTTTAGAAATGACGTGAAACAAATTAAATTAAATCAAAAGATTTGAAAAGTAGCTAAGTTTGTTGCAGAGGATCGCTTGTTGCAGATTTACGATATATTATTCAGGTGAGTGGTGAGCCACTGATAGAGCCAATATCCCCAGAGAAGGTAAATGCTGTGCAGGCGACTCCAGCTGCAGAGGGATTGTACCAACCTGTAGACTTTACCATACCTGTAGGACCTATCTTTAACTTTGTGTCCGGTAAGTACTGATTTATGGAGCAATATGAGAATGGCTAAAACAACTAAAACTTTACAATATGTAGGCCATTGATGCTGACACGTTTTTTCTAGATCTATCTTAGATGTGTTTTGTTTTTTTCGAATTGGTAATCAGATATAAGAAATAAATTATTAGTTTTTAATATTTGTGAGATATAATACATTGGTTACCAACATGTGGATCACTGTTCTCAATTGGGATTAGATTAGCTTTTAATTTTAATGGGTAGTGTATTTTCTAAATTGTTACCTATGAAAGCTAATTGTGATCAACATGTCTTTTCATTATATAATACAAATATAACATAAAACCTGACTTTGTTATTACATTGTGTCTGGGGTCCATGGACAATAACCTTGTTATAATTGGACCATGGATGGTAACAGTCTATGTGCACTAGTGATGGAGGCTGACATGATATGACTTTTTGCAATGCCATTTCCTCACATATTTTCACCATTTAAGAACATGAGGATATCCACAACGTTCCATATTGTACGAAAGTCAATCAAGACTTTGTTGTATTTTCATATAGATAACACAATACAATTTCTAAAATCCAGTTAAGATGATGATTTGTGGCAATACCATTAATGCATGTGCCACTATTTTTTGTTCAGTATAGAAATGTTTTCTCTATATGTAATTAATAAAACACAAATAATAGTTGAAAATTTATATATGAGTGATTGGTTGTGATTGGATTATCACTGTCATATGGACAGATGAAATCATCAACATTGGCATTTGTTTGTTCTAATATGAAATTAAACTTTAATCAGATATTCCTTTCTCTAGCTTAGATCAGCTTCTTGACACACATGGTAATTAATGTAAATACTGGACCATTATAATGGAACTAGACTGTAACTACACTACAGTGATGGTACTTAAAACCTTAAAAGGCTGTTTAAAAAAGGAATTATTAGAAAAATAAACAGTCTTGTTAATAATTTTAAGGACATTATAATTTAACTTTTAGATATAATTTTGGTATCATCTACTTTAACAGCCAATCAGAGCCACCATTTCTCTATTTATGTATAGCCCCTTGTAAACGTACATATCTCTGATTATGAATATATTGTATTTCATAAAGAGCAAGATCCTAAATCTTATGTGGTTATGTAGAATTAGTTTATATTATTTAATTATATTAATTATTGTTTGTACTGTTGAAATAAATACTTTTAAGAATAATTGCAGTACACTTTGAGAATACTAAGGATTGTGTAATTTGTAAAATTATATTTAGGGTAGTAAAAAGGCACTAAAGATTTACCAGTTTATTCTGTGATATCTATAATCAGATGTGATACATTTTATTTTAATATCTCAATCCAGAGCTAGTATTTCGGCATGAATCAATTTGTGCAGATTTGTACAAAATGTTGGGCAACATTAACCAAAGATCCAGAATAAACTGTTAAAATTGGAAACAAAAGCAGTTATTTTTTAAATCAAACACCAAAGTTATAAGTAATTATTCTGGTATTGTATATGTAATAGTATGTAATGGACAGATGTAACTGAATGTACCAATGACAATGGCCATGTGGTTTAGCTTAGTCTATTTATGACAAAGTTTGTACACTTGATGTAGATACCATAGCTGACATACATTTAATTGACATGTCTAATCGTATATATTTTCTAAAAATAATGTGAGGTGGGAGAACTCTTAAGACAGTTACATTAACATATTCAAATAACTTAGTTATCATTTGAGAATAACATATTTAGTTTGTTTCATATATTTAAACATATTTATAATTACAGATTTTTTGTAAAAGTGGGAATATAATATAAATATGGGTTGATTCTTGAAAAATTGATTTTTAAGAATCAATGTTGAACCTCATAAATTCTTACAAAATTCTAACTCTGGATTGTTATATGTTTTCTAAATGTTTTTATAATGTTGATGCAGTTTATTTGATCTTAAATATGCATTTGATAGACTAACTATCATTTTTTTATTTGTCTCCGTCTGCCAGCTGTTGTTATTACTCCATCTGGCCAGCGACACTTCCCAAAGATAGAAGATAATGGAAATGGCACAGTGAAGGTCAAGTATCAGCCAACAGAAGTTGGTCTGCACACTCTAGAAGTTGCCTATAACAATCAGCCAATCCAGGGCAGCCCATTCAAGTTCCACGTTGATGCCATTAATGCTGGTTATGTGACAGCATTTGGACCTGGTCTGAGTCATGGTATTGTAGGACAGCCAGCTACCTTCACCATTGTCACTAAGGATGCTGGAGCTGGTGGCTTGTCTCTAGCAGTTGAAGGACCTTCTAAGGCTGAAATCCAGTGCGTTAACAACAATGATGGCACATGCTCCGTCTCTTATCTACCCACAGCTCCAGGAGAATACAAGATAGTGATCAAGTTTGATGAGCAACTGATATCTGGAGCACCCTTTTTAGCCAAAATATCTGGTCCTCGTATGTATAGTTTTGGGGATAATTGTTGCTATTGAGTCAGTTAGGTGGAATAATTATTATCACCATCCACTGCTATTCTAATGGCCTGTACTTCATGATGACTATAGTAATTGTGAGATGATTATCTGTATTTGATGATGATGATGATGGTAACTGTGGAATGATTATCTGTGAATGTTGTTTATGAATTAACATATACTGTATTTTATTATTTTATTTTACAGCTGGCTTAGACCAGAAGAGAGCCCATCTCTCTGTTGGTACAAGTAGTGAAGTATCTCTGAAAGTTACTGATGCTGATATAAGTACACTGACTGCAACAATCAGATCACCTGCTGGTATGGAGGAGCCCTGTCTACTGAAAAGACTGGCCAATGGTCATCTAGGTACATGTCTACCCACAGTCTCTCTCTCTGTGTGTGTGTGTGTGTGTGTGTGTGTATGTGTGTGTGTGTGTACAAGCATGTGACAGGAACTGAAAGTATATGATTACAAGTAGTATATATGTAGTTACTTTCTAAATGAAATTTGATTTTAATTAATAACATTTGTCTGAGGTATTCACCTTTACAAACAACTTTTCAGGAATCTCATTTACACCACGTGAAATTGGTGAACACTTGGTGAATGTATTTAGAAATGGCCAACATATTCCAAACTCACCTTTTAAAATCTATGTTGGAGAGAGTGAGATTGGAAATGCTTCGAAGGTGAAATGTTATGGCAAGGGTCTATCTGAGGGTATGGCCAATGAAATCAACGAATTCACTGTCAACACCAAAGATGCTGGTAAGTGTTATCAATCAATTCAGAATGCTAACCTTTGCACTATATTATAATGTAATTTAAATGGTTCACAGTTATTTAATAAATAGTGTTGTTATCTGCAATGTAGATTATTAGTTTTATGTGTGAACAGACTCACAGAATGAACTGTAGCAATTGTTTATTTATCAAATACTATATATAGCCACCAGTTATCAGCAGTTTAGTTGTCATAATAACATTTTAATTCTGTTGTTGATTAGGTTTTGGTGGCCTCAGTTTGTCTATTGAGGGACCAAGTAAAGCGGACATTGAGTGTCATGATAATGAAGATGGTTCTTGTCGTGTTACCTACAAACCAACTGAACCTGGGAATTACATTATCAATGTGAAATTTGCCGATGAACACGTTCCTGGTAAGCTTAAAGGAACAGTTCACACTCAGATAATATGATTTAAATGTGTAACACTTATAAAGGTAACCCAAAATCCCAATAAAATAATCATGATCTCTACCTGGTATCATAGATTTAAGAAATTAATCCAAATTACTGGAGGGTAGCAATTACGACTTCCTCGAATGCCAGATTTCATGGTGGGAAGGAAAAGAATTGTTCTGACCTTGGGTGGCGCAAGGATTATATAACCATCTCAATCCTGATCAAGTCAGGTTATAAATGCTCTGGCTTAGCCATCCCCATGACCTTACCTGCCTACATGCTTAACCTAACTACTACTAACTGATACTGTTGTCTGTTAATTTATATAAATTTGACAGCTCAGTAGATGCTTCTTGTTACAAAAGTACAAAACAATTTCTTAAGGAATTTTAATAACATATGAGTCTGTTTGGACCAACTATGCTGTTTTATTTGTAAATATGCTTTTGTTCCAAAAATACCTGTTTGCCTGACCCCTGGTTACATTGTTATAACTGGTTAATACAAACAGCTTGGGTTAATTGACATTAGATTTCAGGAACATTTAGTCTCCATCTAGCCTTCAAAATGGTGGCACCCACAGACCCTTTATAGTCATTTAAACAACACTTTGAACTGAAGTATTTAATATGTGTTCATATACTGACATAATTTATAACTTGTGTCAATATATGTCCATTAGTCCTGATATTTTGAAATGAAAGTGAACCGTCCTTTTAATCTCAGTATTTTGTTCTGTGGATACACTGAAATTGTGTTTTGCTAGTCTGTGTCAAGTAATTTGGCTTAATAGATGATTTATTTTCTTATCTGTGAGATGGCAATGTCTTAATAGAAACGGAACACAGAAATATTTAAATTTAAAAGAACACTATTTTTGGAAATGTTTGAATCCAATTAGTATAATTAATTATATATTATAAATAACAGCAACAAAGATATAATGTACTATTAATAAGGAAAGTATACTAATTATGTAGTATGTTATATGAAGAATTATTAATGTCTAAAATATAATAATTATGTAAAGTATGTTATGTGTTCAGGTAGTCCATATTTGGTGAAAATTGGAGGTGAACCATCAGGTCGTTTGACAGAAAGAATTACACGCCAGCGAGAGGCAGCTGATATAACACATGTTGGCAGTCAGTGTGAACTTAGCCTTAAAATACCAGGTTAGTGTGTGCGTGCATCCATGCATGTGTGTGTGTGTCCGCACTGGCACAAATACACACATTCATATATATATATATATATATATATAATTTATTTATATACAATATGCATGCATGTATTTCTGTATAGATGAACTTTTTAATAATATTATCCCAGGTTAATATGTATATCTACTATACACAGTGTAATAATATTACAAATTAATACATGAACACGGACAACTTAAATAAATCATCTATATGTTGTAGGTTACCTATATATTGTACATAAAATAACCTGTGTAACAATTTTTTTATGTATTAGCTGTTCAAGGAGAAACATGTAAGTGATTTAGACTGTTAACTATCAGGTTATTGTGTACAGATGATATATTTAGTTCTGTTTAAGTTATTTGTTCATTCTGAATTAGAAATACTTCTGTGACAGTGTTGTGTGATATTCAATAACTGGTTAGCCATGACCTAGTTTGTTTTGATTGTAGACATATATAAGAATCACTTATTTATATTTGAGACTATATATAAATATTCTTTTTTATAAAATGTTCATTTGGGTAACTTACTTTTCTGTTTCTGTTTGGAACTGTTTTAAAAATATATTAAGAAAACAGTTAACTAAGACTAGTTCAGAACTAGTTGTTGGTGATTTTAGTGTTCTTCGGTTGTTTAAAGATTACCAGTTGAATAGAATAAATATAGGTGACGTATTCTTCTTGATGTCTGTTGTCATTATTAGCTCCTGTTGTTTGCAATATTTTAGGTACTAGTATCTACGATATGGAAGCTTCTGTGACAAGTCCTTCTGGCATAACAGAGCTCTGTGATTTGAAGGAATTGGAAGATGGACATTATAGTATTAAATTTGTACCAAAGGAAATGGGAATCCACACTGTCTGCGTCAAACACAAAGGCCTTCATATACCAGGTTAGCAGATCATTCTATCAAGTTTATTTTATATTGTTTTTGTTACACACATGCTCACTATATGTATAGATCAGTAGTTTCCTTGTGTCTCTGTCAGAGAGTTTACTTGTCTGTCTGCATTTGTGTAGGTAGTCCGTTCCAATTTACTGTCGGACCTATCACTGATGGTGGTGCACACAAAGTGAGAGCTGTAGGACCAGGTCTGGAGAGAGGAGAAGTTAACAAGCCATGTATGTATAGATAATTATATATATATATATATATATATATATATTTTGAACATATTTGTCTGCAAGTAGACATTACAGATAATAATGCTGGATAGAAAAGTGGCAACAGTAATATTATTAGATAAGATAATTTATTATGGTAAAATAATGGTTGCCTCACATTCCTTCATTGCATACTTTCAGGCCCATTTAACATCTATACCCGTGAGGCTGGAGCTGGTGGTTTATCCATGGCTGTGGAAGGGCCATCTAAGGCTGAGATTGACTTCCAAGACAAGAAAGATGGTTCTTGTGAAGTGGCTTATACCTGTACGGAGCCAGGTCAGTTGATATAGATATTTGTGTACAATAAATGGGTGAAGCCATGTGAAATATGAATGTTACATTTTACGAAGTTCATTCTATCAATTAGTGTGTATGTGCATATATATATATATATATATATATATATATATATGCTTATTAATATTAGCTATGAGAAAACCTGTAATTGATATTTGAGTGCTTGAAAACAGGTTCTATAATCAACAATATCAAATTAGTTACTAAGATCCAAAATACAATGGATATTTTACATAACCTTCCATATAACAGGGCAACATTCTTAGTGTTTTTTGTTCAATTGTTCCAGGGGAGTATCTTGTGTCTATAAAATTCAATGATCAGCATATCCCAGACTCTCCCTTCAAGGTGTTTATAGCTCCAGGTACAGGTGATGCCAGGAAGCTTACTATTCAGAGTCTCCAAGGACAAGACTTACAGGTATTCTTAAATATACATATGTGGATAATACTAAGGTTTAAATGTTACTGTGCCTATAAAAATAGATTACAGATATTCAAAACCATGTAAGAAATTTATGACATATAGAGACAAAGCAACAAATAGTTGCTCCAATAGTAGAAGATGTGAGTTTTTCTACCCCAGAATCTGTAGGACCTCCCTAAATAAGAATGAGTGGTTTAATACAAATTGCAAATATATGCATATTAAAGGAACAAAATGACAGAGACCAAACAAAGAAAAAGCTAGGCCACAAGGTCAATAGGCTCAGGTAACTTAACTTATATTGAAGCATGTCGTCCCCAACCCATAGAGAAAATTAACCAGTGCACACAACAACCACAAATCCCAACTGGACCGTCTTTTTAGAGATTCGTCAATAGATCCACACCCAGGTCAAAATAATAGAAACCACCCAACAGGGGCAGGCCAGCCAACTTCAGGCCATTATGATTCCCAGAACAGCACAAGCTGAAATAACCCCTCGGGCAGTGCAATACCAAAAGGCCCCAGCGTTATGGCCAAGGCATGGTTACCAAGTCTAATGTATACTAACATCCAGGGTTTTTATCCAAAAAGTAATCAAAGTATAGAGCCCTTTCTCCATGATATGACATATCAATGATTTATATACATGATAGTCAACCAGCATCAGAAAACATGAACATCTCTAACAAATCTTTCAGTGGAATATCAGTGTACTTAATAAACTACAATCTTATCATTACAACTATATATTGACCCCCCCCCCCCCTGATTGCCCAAAACAAACATTCACAGAAATATTGGATGCTATAAAAAGCACCACAAAAGGATATCAACAAACCAGATCATGGGTTACTTCAACTTCCCCAGATCATGGGTTACTTCAACTTCCCCAGACTACATTGGCCCAATGCTAAAGTAATATCTGGTGGTACAGAAACTGAACAGGAACAGATTGTCACTCCTCCAACTCATGGATGCAATCTTTTTAAACCAACACATCCTAGAACCAACTAGATCTTGGATCTAGCCTTCAGCAATAATGAACAGCTGATCCACCACTACCTCTCAATGCCAACGGTGCCCTCTGACCACAAAATTCTAGACATAACTCTAAATTATAGCCCACAATGGGGACATAAATAATGATATAAATAACGATAGATGTAGCCATGTCTCATCTCTTGCGGATGATACAAGAGTACTTCTCACCATCAGAGTCCCCCAGAAAGCTGAGCAATACAGCTGAAGTAGAGTCACCAATTTGGCCAGAGAGATTATATTCTTGAACTATGTAATATAACTAATAAAAGATGATGACTGTCCACCAACCTACAATATGATTATAATATATATGAAGTTTATGGGGGTATTCCACATTTAGGTGGCTGGCGATTTACCCAAAAATCACTTTAGTGTGATGTATTTTACAAATGTTTGGTGGGAAATCTACTTATATATATAAATATTTACTGTCTATTGTTAAATTATCTGTCCTTTTCCTATCAACAGATCAACAAACCTGCTGCTTTTACTGTTGACTTCAATGGAGCTCAAGGAAAGCTGGATGCTCGTGTTGTGGCTCCATCTGGTGCTGAGGATGAGGCCATAATACAAGAAGTTGACAAAGGTCTGTTTACATGATGTTTTGTTTTGTTGGTAGTTTTTGTTTTCACAGACTGGCAGTGATGTGCTGATAGAGTATTGTGTGGCCTGTACTAATTTTATACATCTTATCTGATTTAGATCGTTATGCTGTAAGATTCATCCCTCGAGAGAATGGCTTACACTATATCTATGTACGTCTCAATGGTAATCACATCCCTGGCAGTCCATTTAAGGTATTTGTTGGCAGACAAGATGCTGATGCTGGCAAAGTCAGAGCTTATGGTGAAGGCTTATCAAAGGGTAGAACTGGTAAGTTATTATATGATAGTGTGCTTCGAATTTAAAATTAAACTAAAATTAACAATCGTTAATTGTATATTTGGATGGCTGTTTTATTTCTTTATGTTTATTTCTGAGACAAGAGACACTGACACATGCCTCTGTGGCCTCAGGTTAGAGTGTGGTACTCCTTAGGCGTGGCATTGTAATAGTAGGAGTTTTTCATCCAACCAGGCAACTAGCAAGGTTTTCTCCACCAAATATGCATTTATTGTAAATTCTAAATTTGTTTAGAATTAGTCCCCGTGGTGAAGCAGTAAATTACACATAATATGCGTCTCCCTCATTACTAAGCCACATAAAAGAACTGCTATTTTGGCCATTATTATTATTATTATATAGATGATTTTAGAGAGTCTAACTGGAAAAAACACATTAACAACTCGATTTAGTAGAATTCAAAAGGTAGCTGCACCCATGAAACTAATTCTTTGGCAGCAGTATTTAATACAATGCATGCATTGTAGTCAACTTGACACAGCTGCTTAACAAACCCTTTATAGATGGAGTGTGGGATAAATACAAAGATGGTAGTTGGTAGAGCTGATTGAAAGAGACCCTTCAAGCAGAAGGATTGAAATTGTTTAAAGGACTTGCATATTATATTATAGTTGACTAACTGAGGTTTTAATAAGGCTTAACACAAAATTTGTTTCGTAGCTTACTTTTTGAATGTTTTTATTATGGGACATAAACTATATCCTTATCTTTGTGTCTTTCTTAAAGGTCAGCCATGTAAATTTATTGTTGACACAACTAATGCTGGATCTGGTGCTTTGGCTGTGACGGTTGATGGACCTTCAAAGGTGATGTTAAATTGTCGTGAAGTGGAACAAGGATATGAGTTTACATACACACCAATAGCACCTGGAGATTATTTGATCACCATCAAATATGCTGGCAATGTACATATACCTGGAAGTCCATTTAGAGCTCGTATTGAAGGTAAAGAGCATTGGGGATGTTTATTATTCAGTAATATGTTATACTGCATGGCACTAAGTAATACTTGTTAATACTATTGTTTAATGATGGTACAGATTTTTCTTGACTGTTTCTCTGCTTTGCATCTTGAGTATAGCTTGGTATATGCTGTGATGTCTCTCTGTATATGGCTGTACATATGTATGTCTTATTATCTGACTAAGCTCACATGACAGTCAATATTTTAAGATTGTTCATATGAGGGATTTAATACCAGGAACATTTATCTACAGAATGTTTAAAAAATGGGATTTTATTTAGAAAACCAAATATCAAAATATGGTTTATTATGAACTAAACGTATACTACTATTTGTCAGGGATTGTTCATCAGCTGAGTTATAACGATGTGGTGTTTCTTTATGACATCTTCAGTCAAGTTTACTCTTTAATATTTAGAGTCTTGTGATTCAACTTGTATACACAAGTTGGAGTATACATCACTCTAACTCTGTTGTTGTGGTGGGATATTGACTGTCTACATTTTGGTGCTGTTTACTTGGCTTTTCACTCACCAGTAATGAATTTGCTTCATTTGCATAAAATTTATATGTTTTTCTTCTCTTGCACCATATGTCAGGTGTTAAACCAGGTCAGAGAAGTTCAATATTATTTTGTGTGTAGATGTGAGCAATTGTTATCATTATCAAATATCTTTTCATTTAATAGAAAAACTAATATATATATATATATATATATATATATATATACACACATATATACACACACACACAGTAACTTGTCCACAGTGAAACATGTGAAAAGAAGAATTTGTCTGTTCTGAATATCAGTGACTTTTATGGCCTAATGCCAGATTAATATTTCAGTTTGCATTGAAAATTTCACACAAACATGACTAATTATTGTTATTGATAAATACTCCTAGTAACTTTATCAATTTATTCTCTATGTTAAGCTGTCAGTATGTTACAACCTTTCAGAATATATACCTGTCTAGATCAAATTGATATATTCCAGCTGTTCATAGTATCTGTACAAACAACATTGTTAAGAAGAAAATAACCCTAGAACAGTTTTGATCTTAATTTCTTTGTTATATTAATGTTTGATCATCTATATCAATAATTATTGATTTGTTGTGCATAAAGCATGATAAAACCATCCACTTGTATAAAGTGACATTTTTCCTGCTGTCAGAATCAGCATCAGGCTGGACAAGCTGCAATGTGTATGTGTATCTCTGTGTGCATCTTTGTATATATATATATATATATATATATATATTAGAAGAGTGCATTGTGACAAGTATTATTAATTATTTGTTGCTCTTCATGACACAAGGTAAATATTATTGTCTGATGTGTTATAGATTGCCATGCATCCTGGAAAACCTGGAAAATAACAAATTATTTTCCATGTCCTGGAATTTTACCAAATCAGGAAATGTCCTGGAAAAAATATTGCCTGTGAAAAAAATTTATGTCTACAAGAAAACGTCGATTATAGGGGGTGGGGGGAATTATGCCAGTACATAGTCTTGATATACCATGTTAGTTAAGATTTAAATAAAAGTGAGTGGATCAAACAGCTAGAAGAGGTGAGGAGGGGGCTGTACCATAAAAATGTCAATAGTCGATCATACATTGATTAAATATATTTGCTTTTTTGCACATATTTTGATTTATTACTTTTAAATGTTGTATACTTTGTCCTGGAAAATGGTAATTTTGTCCTGGAAAATAATATTTCCTAACTGAGAACCATGTGTGTGTCCTTCATATATGCCTAATTGATATTATGTGAATATATAATATTATCAATATATTCCACATTGTTTGACAAAGTGAGGTGTTTGGTTGTTTCTCCAACTCTTAAGATGTTTCACTCTACCTTTGTGTAGCTGTATCTCCATTAACAATGATGATAGATGGTATCTTGGCTAATTGTCATTAAATGTTACTGTTGGTTAGACATTATATGTTGTCGTGCTATGCATGGATTGTGTGCAACTCTCGGACATTATGTTACAAATTGCCTTTATGATCAGTTCTTTTATAGTATAAATAAGATGGTGTTATATTTTACTGTATGAAAATTAACTAAGTTAGCCTATTTTTAAATAGACCTACTGGTGATATATGTACTACTTTTTAATCATCTGTACTTAATGATTTTTATTCCCTCTCAGTTTATAGTTTAGAATTGATCCATTTTGTGCTCTTGTATGTTGCAAGAGGTGACTAAAAGGGGGTAACACTAAATGACCTTATTGCTGGTGTGTTGAGCACTACTCACTCACTCACTTGATAGTCCACGGTATTCCCACTGTAATAGGATCTAATTCAATAGACTGGTTGTTCTTAACTCCTTACTAATATCTAGCTGTATTATTCAGAAATCAACACGTTTATGATTTAATTCCCCTAGTATCATATTGTTGTTGTATGGTACAAAACTATGTAATTTTTAGTTTAGATATTTTAATACAATGATGTGGCTTATCTGCTAAAAGGAATGAGCTCTTCAGTGTCATATTTGTTCTTCAGTTTTATCATTGGCATACAATAATACAGACCTTCCACTGTACATTGATGTTTGGTCCAATACCCAATGAGTTTATATATTGATTCTAGATAAGACAAATCATGATATAATTTAATAAAATAGGTTAAATGTCTGCTATAAATATACTATAACTAGCCTTTATAGATATGATTTGCTATATTACATAATTGATATGGTATTTTATTTTTCAACACCATCAACTTGATCTATAGGTGCTGGAACGCCAGCTGCATTCTCTGAGCAGAGTCAGGTTGTTGTAGAAACGGTGACCAAAACAAGTACAACACAGAAGTTTGCTGCTGTACCACGAGTAACATCTGATGCCAGTAAAGTGGTGATACAGGGCTCTGGATTGAAGAATGCCTACATTAACAAAGAAGCTACATTTACTATAAATGCGTCTAATGCTGGTGAGTGAATTGATTTGTATTGTAAATAAAGATATCAATATTTGAAATATTGAAAAGTTGTATATTAATATTTACAATATACTTAATTGAAATCAAACAAAAGAAAGAAAAAATAATAGTCTCAGTGTGAACGTGTGTAAATATTGACTGACCTCATGTTTGCCACATTACCAACAGGTATTAACATGTTGATGGTTGGAGTGCTAGGTCCTACCATACCTTGTGAAGAGATCTACATCAAACATACAGGCCAGCAACAGTATAGCGTGAGATATATTGTCAAAGAACGTGGTAACTATGTATTGGTTGTCAAGTGGGGAGAGGAACATGTACCAGGAAGTCCCTTCCACTTTACAGTCCAGTAAACGTGAATCCCATGTTTGTTATTATTGTTGTTATGACTAGTTTTATTTTCATATTATGCGCTGTTATTGTATTATTATATTTTTCTATCAAGTGTAGGTTTTTTAAATTGTATTGTATTGTATGGCCAAAAAACATTGTTCTTGTGTTATGTAAAACTCATGTAAATTAGAACTCTAGAACATCTGATGATTATAATTGGTATCTCTGTTAAAGTATCAGTTCTTCTGTTGTGTAAGTAGATAACTTTTAAGTTGTAAGTGTAGTTACTCACACACACACACAAATACACTGTCAACAAGCAGTGAAGATTTAGTGTTGTTGGTGCTAATTAAGGACATAATATGGACATGGCTAGAAAATACTCTTATTACATTCTAGGACTGTTGGTAATGTCTTTAGCATAATAATGTGTTAAATAGATAACTAGCTCCCACTCAGCTTGAGTATAATGTTATAACTAGCTAACTAGATGTACAGTGCAAATAATAGCCAACTAGGTGTAATATCAACTAACTTTATGGTATCACTACCAGTTGATGGATAAGGACCAATTAATCACAACAGGAACTAATTCTATGCACAGAATCTACACCATATCAATTCCTCTGTGTCATAATGTCATGGATTAAAATGAATATTTTTTAAGGTCTCAACACTATATTAATGTCCAACTTTGTCTTCCATAGATGTTCCAGCCATGTGAATATTCTCTAGTTTCTTCCCATTTATGTGATGGGGAGTGTTATGACTGCTATTGTATAAAGTGCTTATTTAGCTTCAATTTATTTAGAGTTGTTATAGCGTGTTTTATAGACTTAGATGTTTTATTCCTAGTATAAACATGTTAGTACCGCTACCTAGAACATAACCTTATTACTAACACACTGGTAGATATCCAGTTGATGTTTCAGCATATTAATATATTTGCCATGTGCAAGGGGATGTGAAATATGTTAGAATTTATGTCTACTCCATAAGACTTTACACTGTTTATGTGACACATATTGTGCATGTGTATGTTTATTTCAGTTTCTTTATCCGTGTTGACGTAAGGGTTTACCATGTTGTCATTTCTTTCCATCAAAGTAATTTCTTTTGTTTATTTCTTGTATTATCTAACCTAAACGTGTTCAGATCACTAGCTATCTTGGTATGTTGCACGTAGTCAATGCCTGTCTTGTTTGTCAGATGCAAGATAATTTTGTTATTTAGGTATTATAGCTTTATAGATTAATCTGTGTTTATATTAAGGATATGTGATGTCATATGTATTATAATAATTATTATTAATGTGATATAAAGTGTGGTCTGTGCTTGACCTTGCATTATTACCTTCTCCTTGTTGCAGTCCTTCATAAAGAAGATTACATATTATACATCACAGCTTCTAGGCACTGTTTATAGGAATGTTACCATTTGTAGATAATGAGGGGCTTATAGCTCTGGCTAATTGTAAGACACTCGTTAATCTTAGTTCTCATTAGATACTGGCATAAGCAAATGTTAATAAACAAGCTGTTCATTTTCCATTATGTGTTCTAATTGTTTTATTTGTGTCTTGCAGTATACTGTTAATGATGAGCAAATGAAGAGAAATATTTTTATTATAAACTACAATAGCAAAAACCTGTAGTAAGATCATCATACTTTACATTGATGGAATGTGATAATTCGTAACTCATATATCAATGATGTCATATCCTTAGTTGTGGCAGAAAAATGTCTGGAGGTTCTTTAAATCTAATATACAGAGTATGTGGTTGCACACTTCAGTATTTCTGATCACAGAAAGCTTTTTTAACTCTCACAAGAGCTACAGACTTGGTTAACAATCTGAATATATAATAATGATAACAATAAAGCAGTAACTATCCACAAAATATAGTAGTCAAAGCTATTCAAAATATCACAAGTTAGTTAAACTGGGATAAAGCATAACAGTAATAACAATGAATAGAGTTTTCCAATTTTACCCTTCAGTAACTTCATGTCTGACCTGATCCAGAATTCAAAGTAAACATGGAGGTAACTAGATTGAATAGGATACTGATACACAGAGTGATTTGATCTTCCTATGATTGTAAATATTCATTAAATGAGCCCTAATTGAATATTGACCCCTCTTTTGTCAGTTTTATCTCCACAACAACACTTGCCAAAAATATGGAGGTCTATATTGATGACAACTGGTGAGACGATGATTCTGTTTTATCAGGATTACATGTTTTTTTTCCCCTCAGAATTGAAAATGCTAACCATACCATAATTAATTCTAATAGTCTATCCAAGCCATGAATGTCTCACTTAAATAACAAATAAATTCATTAACGTTGTGACCCGAATTTGTGCAGAATAAGATACGTCAGAATTTTGTAACTCTAACTGGATGACAAAAAATATATGTAGAGGTAGTAATGAACATAATAACGACAGAATATTAAAAACATTCATATATAGAGAATATTAAAACATTCATATAGTGTCAGGGATGCAATAAGATGATGATTGATGTTTTATGGCCACTTTTGTGCACAAGGTAGGCTAAACGGGCCGAGCTACTTCCAAAGGTAATGAGACGAAGTGAAAGACAAAACAACCTTCAGATATGCCCATGCCAGGATTTGAACATGGTGGTAGTGATCTGTGGTCCAGCACGCTACCGCTAGACGACGGAGGCGCCCTGGGATACAATAAGAGATTAGTATATCCGGTTGATTCTACAAGAGAAAAGATTACTTCTGTAATGACTGGTAGATGAGAACTACCAAACAAAACATACTGTGACTATCATAAATAATTACATCTGATATACCTCAAATTTCTGTAATATTTTTGTTTTGATGATACATTCGAGCTTAATGAATGGCTGATTGGGTGTAAAATAGCTGAATTCATAATGCTGAGTAATCATAGCCACACACGCAAACAGTTACTGGACAGCAAAATATACAACCACATTACATCCTTCCTCTTGTCAGAATTCGAGTCGATTGAATGATGGTACACATTAATAGTTATTCTCTGAACCCAGGTTTCCAGTGTAACATGGTGTAACAATTGTAGCAGTTGTAACCTGTTGTCTTAAAAAGATCATTGTTCTGATTGGTTGATATGACCGACGAGTGAGCTAATATTGGATCCTATATCATCAGATTTGATGGGTGGTTGATATCTTGGGTACATCGCATCCCCAGGGACTGAAAAATGTACGATAAAATTTATACATCTAATGAAAATAGTTATGTATTTCAGTCTTACTATTTTCATGATTGTTAATGTATTTATATTTATTAAATGCACATTTGATTCATACTATTCATTTTAGAAATAGTTCATCACATACTTTTAATGATAAGATGTTGGAAAATGAAAATGTCTGTGGTTGCACTGATGTGGCTTAAAGAATTTTTTTAGGTTACATTAAATAGATTAGGGTATGCATTTGCTCTCTGACTAGCCTTTAAATAAAATAAATTGTTTTGAATTTAAAAAAGTTTTCATGCTAACTTTTACAAATTGTAGTACAGAAGATAATATTCACCAAATGGCACCACCCATCAAATAACTAAATGATGAATTCATTAGGAAAAGCGTGTATTACATTTCAAAAGAAAAAAACTGAAATGCTTTAAATTTGTTTAGATCACTAATGTATCGGTATAAATAAATTGGAATATTAGCTATCATTCATTAACCCTTCACAATAATATGGTGTCTTGTAATGAATATTTAGATAGTATTAACATGCCTCACAGTAAGATTCTAACTGGGAGATCCAGAGGATAGTAAATGTTGACTGTAATATTTAGCATTAGTATTTACCATAAACTATTTTGGTTTAAATCTAGAGAAATCTATGCATTATAAGTAGGCCATTTTAATCGACAAATTACACAAATTTCTCTACTGTTTATTCTTCATTCAAAATCATGTTTCATATGTGTGTATGGAATATAGTGTTTTAAAACTGCCATCTACAAGTACTCCTGTCATATACCAAGGTGCACTCATCGGAGAATATTATGAATAGATGTTTCTTTTCTAACATATTACAACCAGCAGATAAACAAGTAAAGTGCAGATGCCTTTTAGAATTTGTAAAAAAAAAATCCGCTTTCATTTCATGAATATATTAACTAAATAAAATATCCACAAACACAGACAAATAGGTCAAAACATATAAATAAACTAATATGATCAATCTAACAAATATGGCCACATTTGTGCACACAGTAGGCTAAATGGGCTGTACAAGTAAGATATGAATTATTGTTGATAGCACAATAATAGCTATAAATTATGTTTATATAATAAGTGTGATAAATTTTAACTAACGTGTTGCATCAACATCTAGATGGGTGTCTTCATCACCACAGAAAGAAGGAGGACGGCAAAGTTCTGGATCATCCGGATCAGGTACATTATTAATGAGATACACTGAAAATATAGTTTAGCCCATTGGCATGCAATGAATACACCCAGTTTTGTCCTGTTTGTTGCCATATGAACTATGATGATGCATAATATATTGATCAAAGTATGAATCCTCAAGGTAATAAACTTAACCATTCATGACCAAAATAATTATAAGATATAAAATAACACTTGTGGGTTTTCACCGACTATCAGTGTACGACAATAAAAATAGTGAACACTTATTATCTGTACAAATTCAGCTATGTGAAGCATTATGTATACAAGTGAATCTGCCAAACCTTCAGGTCTTCTTCTTGAACATCTTCGCACAACAAACACCATCAAAATGATAAACAATAGACCACTGATGATTCCTAAGCCAACACCAGTCCACTGTGGCCAACGAAGTGATGGAGGTGCATTAGTTGGAAGAACAGTGGTTTGAGAAAGTAAACTTGAGGTCGGTAAAGCAGTACGGTGGACTACTCTTGTTGTGGGATATTGTACAATGCAGGAACCATTTTCTACGAGTGAAAAAGACACATCTTGTACTACTGGATCACAGTTAAAATACGCACCTGAACCTACTGCTACTAAATTAACAATATCTGTGGCACAGATTTAATGAAGTGTTATTTCTAGCTTAAGGTATTAAAACGTGTACATTGTACTTGCTTTGCAACAAATATAACTGGCCCAAATAGTTCTTATTGATGGTTTACATATGAATAGTTGTCAAACTGTTTTGGAGATATCATTTAGTAGGTGGAAATATTGCTGATTTTGTAATTCTTCTGACCTTGAAAACAGATTCTTCATTTAATTATTCAAACAAACTATTATTTGATGTACTTCTAGTCATAACCATAGGAATTTTCATAACGAAATAATATATATAAATTATTAGCCAATGCACTTCTGTTTTAACCAGGGTTGGGTTTTTTACTGTAAAAAAACTATTTTGTACATTACATTGTAAAAACTGTTAATAACCGTGAAATACTGTAAAAAACACATCAAAATGTAAAAAACACCATTCATTATAAGTCAATTGTACTAGTCCTAGTGTATGCCTTTAAACACATTTATGTGATAGTGTCATTACTCAAGAGTTTCAAATACATTTCGCACTTTAGCGTGAATATTTCCAAAGTTAGAAAATATGCTGATGAAGCTGGGCATGATAGCAGCTTGACAGATAGGTAATTCTAGAAAGTCAACTGGCACTCAATAAGATCTGAAGGCCTTCCACCAATTAATCAGTGAGAGTTTGGTAGCAACATTGGTGAAAAATGTAGATGGAAAAGGCGATACTTGTGCCTGAAAGTTTATCAGCAAGGCAGCGAAACTTGGGTCTTTCATAGTTATCCATTCGTTGGCAGTAATAATTGGCTTGCAGTAAGATTTACACTTTTGTGGGATGGAGCATGTAGGCAAATATGTGTTCACCAGTGAGGGTCAACTAGACTGGGTATTGGGTTATCATAATGGGGATTAGTTTGTTAACTCAATTGTTGTTTATGTATTACAGTCATGCTGCAGTAGATGTTGTTATATTCTTATCATTGTACTATTTTATAGCTACATTTTTTTTTAAATTGAGTTTTTTATAAGTCAGTCAAAAAGTGTAATAAACGTTAATTAACGTTGTTAATAATGTCTGTGTAAAAAACCTGCCAACCTTGGTTTTAACATTCTAACCTTGAGAAGTCCTTTTAAATAGTTGAACCAAGTGAACATTTTGAATATTTTTACTTTCATGGAGTATCTTATTATTACAAAATTACAACAAATCTAGTACACTGTTAAGGATGAAAATAACAATAAATATTGAATATTCCATCTCCAATTAATATGTTTTTATATGTCCTAAAACAGAATACCACAACTGACAACATTTATGTATAAATACATAAATATATAGATAAAGTAATTTATGTTAATGTTTAAAGTAAACTGAAAACACTTCACATTAAATAAACAAAACAAACATCAGTTTCCATGACCATAGAAATGTGTGATCAGAATTGTTTCACAGAAGAATAGCACGGTTTTAAAGAAAAAAACCTAAATACTGGTGATGAACTACACACACACACACACACACACACACACACATATATATATATATATATATATATATAGCCACATTACTCCTATCTGTCTTTAAACATGGTTAGTTAATAATGATTAATACTTTTGGAAATTCAAGACATTTCTTTACACTTACATGTTTTAGGTACAATCTATTCAAACCATCTAATTTTCTCCCTTATAGCAAATTAATCAAATATATAATTTGATTGTTAATGTTTGGTTTTTAAACAAATGCATGGATGTTTAGAAATTTGTCTGACTTGCTGGATGTATGAATGACAATACAATAATGATATGGCTGTACTTTTGTTGGCTATTCCTATATACAACCAATTAATTATTCTAGAATGCTGACCATCATCCCAGTTATATATAATTAGAAGTATAATTTATGATGTAATCATCCCTGAAAGATAAAACAATTGGACAAATTTTCCACCAATGTCATGTTTGGTTGATCAGGATCATCTCTTGTGTCTACTGTGCTGTTTTAATAAAGATAACATCTAGAATGTAGCAGAGGTAACCATGGTCCAGAAATCTTCACACTCTACTTTTACAGCAACTAGTTTTAATTTCACTGAAGCAGATCTTTTGTGAGTTTATTTGAGGTGGCTCCATGGCATAACTCGTAACATCTGGGTTCAAACCTGGCTGGGCTATAGTTAAAGGATGTTTCATCTTTCAATTAGTCTTTTCACCTTTAGAGGTCAGTCAATCGATTTAACCAACCATGTTCACAAGAGAGACCGAAAAATAGCATATACAAATTTGTTGTCATAATGTACCCATATATGCACAGCCGCAACAAATCATAATGAACCGTAACAAGTTTATCAGCAAGGTTTACCAAGCGTTGGCCATGCATAAATGAGAGTTAGCATGGTCATTTGGTACTTTTCTTAATAATGTCTTGTGAACAATATGTCAATAGTTGTCATCATTAATACCAAAGAATATATTTGCAAATATAACCAGAACTGATGGTTAACATTCATATGGACTTTATCTGGATGATGATGATTTACAGCCACTTTTGTGCTAAATGTGCCGAGCAACCTCCAAAGGTAATGAAGCGAAGTCAAAGATGAAACAACCTTCAAATATGCCCATGCTGAGATTCGAACACAGGTGGTAGTGATCTGTGGTCCAACACACTACTGCTAGACCACGGAAGCACCCCAGACCTTATCTGAAGAACTAATAATATATTATATGACTGTTGTGTATATGAAGCTACATATTCAACTCATCATACTAATTACAGCAAGGGAAGTTTCAATATATTAAGACTACCAATAAACTAGTGTACGTTTCTCCACTATTTCACCAGTTGGCTGGAAATTTGAAAATCCCCATGTTTTTTATTCACCAAGACCAATAAACAAGGCCAAACAAGTCAAGAGACACTTAGTGCTATTTTCAAGTTAATCACCCGCCCATCCAACCCATGTATCTGTTGAAATAGATCATCATAAAAGATGGGTAGATGGCTAGTTGTCAGACATTGGCAGTTAGTGTAAATTTTTTTATCTCATATAAAACAGTTCACCTACCACTATCAGAGTTGTTTGATTTAAATCACGATTTTAATCACTGCAAAAAGATCATGATTTTTTTATGTTTCATTTGATTCTATTTATTGTTATTATAACAAGTCATACTAATCAGTGTGTTAGGAAATGTTTGAATGTTGTTGTTTTTTTAATTTAAAAAATCGTGATTTAAATCACTGCAAAAAATATAAAAAAGCATGCATTTTTTTAAAATTATGTTTCATTTGATTTTATACTAATTGTGTGTTAGGAAATATTTGAATGTTGTTTAAAAAAAAATTAATTTAAAAATCAGATTTTGTTTATTTAAAAAAAATCATGATTTGTTTTGTAACCCTGACTACTATAGATGAGTCAGTTGTTTAAAAACATAGATTAACGTGTAACTTACGTATATATGCCTCAGGTATGACAACTGAAGGAATAGTTATCATTCTATCAATAGCTCCCATCTGTGGCTTCGGCAGACTGTAAATACTGATGTAGTACTCACCAGGTGACAGCAATATACAGGTGTAATTGTAAATGAGCTGAAATATATCAATAAAATTGTTAGAGTTAAATCTCTTGTCTCAGACATTTCCCACAAGAGATCAGCACCCTAAAACACCAAAAACACATAATCCTTTCAACATTCCTTATAGACACACATCATAAAGCCCACAACATACCCCAAGGGGCCACTGCATGGAAACCAGAAAACATTTATGATGTTCTATTTTAAGTCTTTAAACATGTATGTTTGCTGCTTTTTAACCATAAACATTTGAACTAACACGAAAATGGTGTATTAGTACAAAGTCTTGCTCTTTAACAAACTACAAAATTATCAAATTAAATAAATTTGTAACAAATTCCCCTGATTTAAAACTAAGAAAAAATGGACACCCTCAGGCACAGAATCATCACTTACTCCATTACGTATATCGCTATCCCTCCAGGTGGCTTTGGAGAGGTCAAAGGTTACACACACACGGTAATTCAAATAATCTCCCTTCATGTTGATGACAGTCAATTCAAAACCTTTCACGCTTTTTGCTGAACCTGGTGGATAGAGAAAATGTCTTAACTGATTATCAAAATAATAGATCCGAATAAATTAGAAACTCCAACACTATGGAAGATATATCTAATAAACTATGGATGAGAGTTTGTTGCTATCTGCTAATAGTGATAAAAGTAAGAGAGATTGATCAAATAGCAACAGTACACGCACAGTATAAAGCAGTGTATGTTACAAGGAATTATCCTATGTCGAAAGATTTATCTTAAATAATATACTGACTAAGTTGTTTGTTTTGTTTTTCGGGGAGAATCCCCAGGCTATCGCTTATTCGGCACAGCTTCTATGTTGGAGTGCTTGAGAAACCTCCTCCCCCACTACTCACAGGGGAGTAGTACAGAAAGATGGAGCCAAAATACCCTGAGGGTGGTCACTGCCAGAGTATTTTATATCCTCAGGGGGTTTTAATGACCCCCTTTATTTTAATCAATTCAGTGGAGATGGCAGCACCATTTAACCTGGTCAGCAAACCCACAATGTTGTGAGCCGAGAAATTAATCTCTGGAAAAGTTTCGACCTCTTGCTGGGTTCGAACCTGTGACCATTGGCACCAAATACTGGGTGCTTAACTGCTAGGCCACCAGAGCTCACTACTGACTAAGTATTATTACTTTAATACCAGAATGTGTCAACATATACTTTAATGTACATGTACTAATATGATTTTTATGTTTGCTGTGGGCTTTTCTTTTCTTCACCAGTATAAAACTACATGAACTTGAATATTATCTGTAGTAACTAAGTTGAGAGAATATAAACCGACTGTGGCTTCACTCTCTTTATCCCTATATATAATGAATTTAATATAAAAAGATTATGTACTTTGCTATATATATGTGGATAATAAAACAAATCTAAACATTAAAAAACACACAGTAATAGTAAGAATGCCAGTACATTTGTAATAACTATTATATTAGTTGTAAATGTTAATTTTTTATTGAATCTCCACAATAAATTACAACTGTGATTATACAAATGCTTAAAATAAAATAATATTTCAATAATAAAAGTATTAATTTAATTTTTGTGGAACATCATTTTAGGTAAGTCAAAACTGCATGTACAAGTTTATTTTAAAGATTCTGTGATACTTACTGTCATTTGGAATCATCCACTGTAACCTTGGACTTGCCACACATTTATTCCCAATAATATGGTAAGTTATGTTATATGGTAAATATCCTGGTGGTCCAGGCCACAGAGATGTTGGATATTTACTTGGTTGACATTCATAATCTGTGAACAAACATATTTGTTTATGTATTGTATGCATAATGAAAACGGGCTATGATTTTTATATAACATTAACACGACCAGGATTATTGTAAAGGCTCAATTTATTCGACAGAATTATATGAAAAATTATATATACATAAACTATGATACATATAAATGAACAAACCGGGTTACTACAGAGTATATGTAACATATTATACAGAAAATAGGTGGGGGACCCAACGCTACAATTAAATAAGTAAACTTAAGCATTATCAAGAATAATCTGAGGAGATTGGGGTGGACCGGGGGAAGATAATTAAATCAATCGTATAATGCCATAAGAATGTACTTATTTAATGTTGTTTGTATACCGGTAGTTTAGAAAGAAGAGATAAATAAAAAAGTTTATCAATATAAGTATATAACATTTATTTCCATCAAAATCCATGGACCTACATGAAAGTATTCAATAAAATTTTTTAATTATCTCACCTACGGTTTGTATCTTGCATGGCAAGTGTTCCTGGAATATGTATATATATATATATATATATTATTGAATTAAATATATATTGAATTAATTGTTAGCTATATGTTATCTGTACATATACTATTAATGTAGTAGATCTACTAGACATATATTAATGTTATAGATACTGTGAACTGTCAAATAAATAAAATCCATTAACATTGTTGAATTTATTCTGTAATAATAATTAGAAAATCAATCCACACGCACATCGATGATTAATTTACAGTGAATTGGTTATGTAGAAATATCAAACACGGGTTATCTTGTCATAATTATTTAATATTTGATAGGTTAAACAAGCCTACAAGGAAGTAAATAATCCCATCTATCTCTCTGACTGGCGTAAATGAAAGTGAACATATGTGATATAGCTTCAGCTAAAAACAAAACATTCTTACCGCTAATGTACAATCCTGTGGACATGACTTTGAAACACTAGGAGAGATATCACCATAAACCCAATTTAATTCAATCATAAAAACCAGCAGCCTGAGCAGGTAGGACAGGTAGTGCATCACAGCCATAATCATCCTCATTATAATGTGGCTCCACCTATTGGTTGGTATTTTGCAATCTATGAGATGTGACAAATTATATATTTTTAAAACAAAGAGGCTCTTTTCCTGTAAATATATCATGAAATATAATTTTCATACATGTATGCGAACGTTAATAATATATTTATCTAATTTATTTCCGAAAACAAGAAGTATTCACTGCACGCCTGTCTGTAACCAAGAAAACAAATATGGCGGACGGCAGTGAGGATTTAATTTCTGTTCGATCGATGTCGACCATGAGTGATAACTTTGAGATATTAGATTATGATTCAAATTTACCATTAGATAATATGGATATACTGAATCTCGAAGACAGCGAAAAAATGGCCGCTACAAGCCGTTCAGGATCGTTAGCTGGTTCTCGTTATACTTCCGACAGTCAAGAGGGACTGCCTAATGAACTAGAGTTAGAAGAGAACGACGAACAGGTTAATGTCGTAAATATTGTATAGATGATGCTGCCGCCCGTGATACTATATCTATATCACTCATTCACTGTACACACACATACACACACACAAGTTATGATCTAACTCGCCGTGTCATGTCCATGGGCATGGCCTAGCCTAGGTCCCACAGTCTACATACTAACACTAGTCATACATAGTGATAGTCATACCTTGATACCAGATCTACGGTCAAGTTTTGTTTTCTATGCCGTATATTTCTTATTTAATAGATCATGGCAGATTGTGACGCTCCCTAATCCAATGTTTGTCCAATTGGCACTTGAATGTATTTAATGCGGACAGCCATGTTTGTTTACAATTATTAATCAGCTGTTAACATCAATGACATGCACTTAAAAGGATTAGAAAGTATATTTTCTATTAGCTTAAATGGTATTCCATCCAAAAACAATAGTCAATCGCAAACAAGTTTTCCCCACTGGTTAACATTTAGCAGCAAAGATGACAAACATGATCCCACACACACAAGGATGTCTTCCGATGCGATTTATGATGACTAGTCGCAGCAAATGATGGCCGGTCCAAGTCACTTGTCTTATCTTGTTTACTTGCCTTTCTAACTTACCTTTTTGATGTTTTAAAACTTTTCACAGTAAAATTAGTGTGTTTATACTGGTACAATGTGATGCATGTCAGGTTGATATTGGTTTCAGAAAAGTGGTGTATTTTTTCTACATTTAGATACTGGATAGATCTGGGAGGTGGAGTGCCACTGATTGACCTCCCCAAAAGTTGGGACATCACCCCCGCAAATGTTTGCCCAAATCTGGCAACTGGGCCATTAGTGAAAGACCCACAGATCTTATGGAGTGCCAATTGACTTTCTAGAATTAGCTTCATTAGCATTAAAAATTCACACTAAAGTGCACAATGAAATGTGTTTTAAATTCTTAAGTAAAGACACTAACAATTTAATGTAAAAAATATTTTTTACAGGAAAAACCCTGTTGATCATTTGATGGTCAAAAAGCTGTTTTTGATAGGACATTGTTAAGAACATATCAAAAATACTTTTCTGTGCAAACAAATTACTAAAATCTGCCAAAAACCTTTATATATATATATATATATATATATATATATATATATATAATATGATGAAAATTCTGTTTTAAGATGTAATGTGGGCTGGTATGTAAAAAAATAAGGCTTTGTTTTTAACATATCAATTACTTCTGCACAATCAACACAAAGGCACATGAAATAAAGTATTCATTCATAATATACCCACATGATATAATGCAGATAATATTTATGTAATCATTTATTGATTCATTTATTCAAGTATATAGTCAGTATCATATCAAGGACGCATGTCATTGTCACTTTATGTTCATCACAATATCGGTAGTGAAGTTTGTTAGCACCCCTCAAGGTTTGGTAGTAAAACAGCAACATTATAGCTTTTACATTACCAAGTCTGTTCCTCTGAGGAACTTCCTCCCTTTGCTATGGATATTGTCAAAGCTGGAGAAAATATGCTCTCATAGATGCAGATGATGATGATGGGGGTAGAGAGATGTTGAACAACATATTATACAAAGTACTGTGGCATGCCCCACACGTTTTAACTGCCTTCTAAGTGATCAGATCTACCTGAGTGGTGTTATCCAGGAAGAACAAAGCTAGCAATGGACTGGATTCGGCTTAATTGTTGACCAGTAACAAATGGAATGAAGTCCCAATCCTGAGAGAAGATATATGTTTTGACATCATCCATCTGTTGGTCATCTAGGTTAGCTCCTCGGTGCTTTGGATAAAGTTTGTGAGCCACAAGGTGTTCAATGGTGATCACTCATTTGAATCATTTGTTCACAGTGGAATGATGAGGATTCAGGAGAGGTTCATGCTGGAATTGGATCCATGTATGACACACAATAGCCACCGAGTAGCTATCACCCTGGCATTGGTCAAGATCAAGCTATGTGGCAATGGGCCGAAGTTGTGTGGCAAGATCATTAGCTTCTACATAGTCACACATGTATTTTACTATAATTCTGGACATGCTTTTTAACAATTAATAAGATCCAGACATGAAATAAATAATGTCCATATCAATTTTTAATCAGTTTGTGTCATGGAAATTAGATTTCTGACAGCTGGATAAAACCATGGTTAAAACCTCCAGTGTGAAAAACCTACCAACTCTGCTGACCCATATACTGTTACAATATGTTACATATGGTTTTCTAAACCAATTTAGGCATAATTATAATAATATATTTTGGCTTTGCTTGGACTCTTCAGTGTCTTAATTAGTTGTTGTGTACTTTTAATTCGAGTATTTACTCCATTTTTGTTATAACTAACTGAATACAGTTAAAATTTGTGATGGAGTTAATTGTTCAATTAGAACAAAATTTATATCCAGAGATTTATATTGATGGCTAATAACAGACTTAAATTATCCCACTAAATGACTATAAAGTGAAATTCGTTGCTGAAGTGGATCTAAATATTATTAGATTTTTTTAATGTTAGCAGTGTAGCTTTCATTCATTCATTCAAGCAGATATAATTATGATTTACTCCAACTGTATAATGTGTATCATCCTGAATATTTAAATTTATTGATGAACCATGATGTGTCACTGACATATGCCAATAACAGTTGTAAAACACATTCAAAACCCTGATGTTCTCTTAATTTGGTACCTAATGTTGTTAACTTTTCAGTATTTGACTGTCTCATAATGGCAGTTGCACATTGTTTTTCCCTTAATCCAAATGTCTAAATCTAACTAAATGTTAAGCACATGCTGACTGGAGCATTATAATGCAGATTTTTTACTTCAAGTTGATTGATGACTACCTCTAGACACAATTTACACACCCAAAGATGTATCTTGCAGAATGAAAAGCAATAGTATTTACAACTTTTCAATAAATATTTTGTTACCTAATTATGTCTGTGAAATTACTATGATAAACAATCCAAATATTTTTTAAGCTTTCTGTTGATGGTATATTGGATGAAGAAACAATAGAACAGGGATTATCAAACCTGGGTCGTTCTGCTGATGGCACGCAACAAGCATTTCTTCATATCAGCATTCCTGTAAGTTTTTATAATTAAAATTTTAAAGTTATCCTGTAGTTTGCATAACTTATAAAACATCTTTGTGCTGTATATCTTATCTAATTTTCATTGTGTATTTATTTTAGATTAACTATATACTTTTTTCACTAGGGTTACAGATTAAGAGATATTAGTCTCTTGGGAGAGTACATACATCTACAAAAGGTGGAAATTCCTTACAATGAGATTACTGGTATGATTACATGTCTTAGTATTATCAATATATTCAGGATAATTTTGTGATCTAATCAGATTCCTTAAATAGAAAAGCCAGCTTGTTATTTAAATTAATTTGAATTTAAACAACAGCATATGAATAAATTTGCATCTTTTTTATTTATGTTAATTAACTAGTATTTTTTTATTAAATATGGCTGCTTGTGGAATGGAAAATTACAAGAGTTTTCTAATTCCTACAAAGAACTGGTAGTGTTGTTCTTATAGTAAGACAAAGTGCTAGGTTACAATATGTTTGTCTGGATTAATATAAGCTTTTTTTATCCACAGACCTCTACAAGTTGTTAATTTGTGGATAATTTCAGATCTATATCCTCTGAGTAACATGCCCTATTTACTGGAGTTAGATGCTTCACACAACCAGCTGACAACTCTGCTGGACTTTAAACCTCCAAATAACCTGAAGATTGTTGATGTCTCTTACAATGAAATTAGTGAGATGGCTGATTTGTCTGCGCATCATTATCTCCTGAAACTTGTTATTGATAGTATCCTTTATTGTGTGTGTGTGTTTGTGTGTGTGGAGGAAAAGGGGAAAATCCAAAGTTCAGACATGTTTATGTTATATATACTGAGCATAAACAAATCATAAACACCTCCATTTAATAACGATTATGTTGATAATAGCCATCAGGCAATTTATCCAGCTCACTGATACATTATCTTAATTTATCCTAATCATTGATACATTATCTATCTCAAGTATACACTCAGTTTCACTCAGATGATGCTCTATTTAATGGATTTAAGAAGTAATGGACAAAAACTATAGCTTTTGTACAGATCCTATCCTTAATGCTATTGCCTGGATATGTAAGTGTGGAAATACAAGTTATCTTTTCTACAGCAGAAGAGTTCATGTAACATTTAATTTAGTCTCTTAAATGTGTTAAATGTGTATAATTGGCGCATTATCAATACAAATACTGTATGTTAGGTTCTTTCTCGTACACCTTGTTAAGCCATAACTCTCTGCAGATAATAACATTAGTCAAATAAAAGGAGTTGATAAGTGTGGAAGACTCAAACATCTCAGTTTGGCACATAATCAGATCGAAAACATTGAAGGACTGACAGGTCTACCTTTGACTTACTTAAACTTGGTTAGTGAAGAACACTAATTATTGTGTCAATAATCTTCAGTTTGTTTGCTGTATTTAAGAATATTTATGTCGGTATGTATTTACAGTTAATTATTATTCTGCTGTGTTTATTTTTATACTAAACATAATTTTAGACTGCTCCATTTTAAACATATATAGTTGTCATCCTTGAATAAAACACTACAAATATACTATGATTGTGATTGTAAAAAGGTAAAAGTGGCCAGTAGAAATTATTATTTTTATTTGTTATATTTATGTGATAATGGTATGGCCACTTCTGTCATCTCATTGTCTTTATGATAAACATGATGTTACTGATATTTAGAAGCTGTTTTTTTTGGGCACCAGTGTTCAGCTTACTGTATACATAATTTTGTATACTAATCTCCTCAGAGTTTCAACAAATTGACTGAAATCAAGAATTTAGAGACACTAAACTTGTTAAGGGTAAGTAGAAACTACAGTGTTAGTTTTTCAAATATATTGTATTTACATAGATACTAATTGATATTAAAATAATTTTATAAGAGCTACAACTCTTGGTTATTAAATTTTTCTCTTTAAATTATTTTAACGATATTTTTAATTCTTTGATCAAACCAAAATATTTTCTTTACAGACTATTGACTTGTCTGGAAATCATATTCGTAGCATGACTGGTCTTCAGGACCATGAATTCTTGGAAACCATTGACCTTGAAACAAATGAAGTAAATACAGATCCATTCATCTAATTTATTTCAGGAGCATTATGGAAAATAGATGAAGAACATGACTCATCATTCTCTGATACTCATTGTTAGATTGTGCAAACAATATGTTTATTGAACAAAATATTAAATTGTATTTTATAAATATATGAGTTTTATATTGGGGCTTACTGAATCGTGAATTGAGAAAAAGTTGTTAATGTTTCCAAAATGAAGTAACCACGCATTGATTTATAAAGTGTATGTGTTTGAGTGTCTGTAAAACTATTTAATTTGAGAAAATTATTCAGGATGTGCATAGTTTTAATTTTGATAATTTTATACATCATTAGTAAATTAACTCCATTTCATGAGATATTGTAACTAGATATGACAAACAATAAAGTCATCATCATTTTCATTCTAAATGTTATTCATCTGTTTTAAGATTATTGATCTGGCTGAGGTTCAGTACATCAGACCTTTGACACTCGTTAGAGAGTTAAACCTCCAGCGTAATCCGATCAGAGAGCTTCCGGACTACCGCCTCTCGGTGATCTACTACCTTACAGCAACTCATTGAACTTGATAGAAAGAAAGTAGAAGTGGATGAAAAGGTAATGAACCTATGATTGTTGATCTTAAATAGTTTTTTTATATTTGAAAATAAATCTGTCTTAATTATAAAACAACCTATATTGTATGTAATAGAGTATAAAGCTGTATCAGTGTATCTCCTGTACTAAGACTTTTGTAGGTAATTAATTATACACTGCATTATCGATATAACATCAAAATTAAGGTCTGCTAAGTCTATGATTCCATTTTCTTTACCTTATAAATAATCTGACAATTAACATACCACATGTTACCAACGTAGTTAAAATAATAGTTTTATGAGTAGACAGAAATATGTTTTCCTTGGCCTAAATTATTTACTTCCTCTTAGATTGTAAACAATGTAGAAATCATCTCCATGGAGTGTCTCTCCAATTCGGAAACTGTCAACATAATTTACGTCTGCTACAGCCAGCTTTGTTTATCATCATTCAGTGTAACCGTGTGAAGTTATTGATGTAGATAGAGGAGGTGTGATATTCTTAATGACAAATAACTGTAGTTGGTTGGCCATGCATAATGTCATAGCTATATATATGTTAATTTTTATATTATGACCATTTATATTGTATGATGATAAATTGATGGCTATGTGGTTTATATTTTTAAGAACGTATATTTTTTTAATGTATTTTTCATAGGTAGCTGCGTCTAACATGTTTAATCCACCAATGGAAGTACTGGCTGCCAGAGATCACATCATGCATGTCATCTACTCATTTATCCAGCCGAGCCGAGTTCTTGACAGGTATAGAGTACATGAACAAAGAGTTAGTTTGTTGTTATAGATGCTTTGTGTCTGAAATTTGATGTCAGTTATGAACTATGCGACTAACGTTTAAACGTTTTAGTGATGAGTGTCAATTAATTTGAAGACCAGAGTTTTACGATGAATTTATCTAGTTGATATTCATAAGGTGACACTAATTTTACTGTGCATATTAATAATGATTTGCTGATTATGCAAAAATATTGTGGATCTTGATATCTGAGTAAGACATTAAAATAAAATTTGATGGGGATCAAGCTAGTTTACTTTAGTGTGTGTGTGTGTGTATATATATATATATATATATATATATATATATTGGAATAGGTTAATTGCCAGAAGATATTAGAAATGTGTCATCTCTTGAAAATTTTTTAATCTGTTCTATAAACACACCTGTTCAAGGTCGCTTTCACAAATAAATAATAATTACCTTTTAAATCTCTTATAGGTTTTTTGCAGACATATTATTTAGGGTATTATTATATTACGTATTATTTGTACATTACCTCTAAATGGCTCCTTAAGGGTAATTAAGGGTTTTGCTTTATTCTAAAAGTATACTTTATTTTACTTTTGATATTCAGCACCTTACCTAGCATAGATACACCATACCCAATGTTAGTGTTGGTTGGCCCACAAGGAGCAGGCAAGGCTGACCTAGCACAAAAACTTGTTGAAGAGTTCTCTGATTATTTTGGTTACGGGTATGTATTACGGTGATTTATGCCCAATAAGCAGATTTATTAGCATAGTAGGCCAGTGTTTGGCAATTAATAGACGCTTAGGTAAAGTTTTTTTATACAAGTCTTGTTATATTTGATTAATTAATAAATTTTGTAATATTTGAGAAATATGTGTTACCATTCTTAATTATATAATACCTCCGATTAGCAGTCTGCATGTAAAACAGTTAAAACATATTATTAATATTATTAACTTAATATGTATTTGTTTTTCAGTGTCACACACACAACACGTCGTCCGTGGTCAGAAGAAAGTCATGGCAAAGATCATCATTTTGTTTCACTTGAAGAATTTGAGGAGTTAATAAAAATGGTATAAATAATTTGGAAATGGTATAATTAAGCAGAAAAGTCTGAAAGTTAACTCAAAATTGTAATTCCAGCATTTTCCCTATCATGTACATAACCCTCCTTGTAAGTTGTATGTATTTGATTAGAAATGCAGCCTGTATATACAGCATTTTCAATCACCAGATAATACAAACCAATCCTATAACACTTATTTCCTTTGTGGTCCCCAGTAAATAGCATTCAAAAATTATGTTAGATCAAGCAATTCTAACGTGATTAATCCAATGTGTCAGGCCACCTTGGAAATGATTTGTATCAGGATTTGAGTGCCAATGTCACAAATTGGTCACCCTCCCAGCTGTAAATTCTATTGCCATAAACGATGTGGTGGTGTATCAATACTTAGCTTACAGAGCATGAAATAGCTCATGCCCGAGGCCTTCCTTGTCGATTCCAGATGATATTAGGTAGTTCAGCCTGATGTCACCCAGTCTAGAATTTTATCCCAGTTTACAGCAGTATGGAACAGTCTTGTTCCTTTATGGATTAATCACTTGATCAGTACATGATATCCCTTGGCTTTGATTGTATTTTTTATAGTTGTTCCAGTTAGTTGGTCATCATATTTAAAGCCAAAAAAAGCTAATACTTGTTGCAGAAAGTCTGGGCTGGCATTATGAATGTACTGACAATTAAAATGCATATGCAAGCAATTTTAGGGAGCAAAAAGCCAGATGAAGCCAACCAACTTATGCTGAGTGATAAATTTTTACACTGAATTGTCCAAAATATTATTTCCTCACAGGAAACAAGTTATCACTGTCCCATGGTATAAATAGAATAATTATCTCTGTGTTAGATTATTACACAATGATAAGTCTGGTTTATTTGACTGGTGTGTTAAGGCTTTATTTATTTATTTCTTCTTAGGGACGATTCTTGTATACATATAGTTACCATGGTGATCTATATGGTCTAACTTTGGATGCCATTGAAACCGTGGCCAGAGATGGTCTGGCTTGTGTCGTTGTCATGGAGATTGAGGTTCGCACAGAAGCTTATCATTTACATTAAAATTTGTTCTGCCTGATTTTGCCAACTTATAGATTTGCTTCCTGCGTACATCACTAATATTGACAGTTTGTTTCTAGGGAGTGCTTACTCTGAAGAACACCCACTTTGAGCCGCGCTACGTGCTCATATTGCCGATGAGTACTGATGTTCATGAACGACGTCTCAGGGAACAAGGCACATACAGTGAGATGCAGATACAAATGACGCTTGCCAGAGATGAACTTTATGCTAATTATAACAGAGAACATCCGGGCTTCTTTGATGTTACGATACCCAGTGGTAAGTAGCAAATACTGGGCTATTGTTGAGATGAATATAAAATGTTGTTTAATAATGTCAAAGGGAACAACAAAATATAATTTTGATAATCAGTTCAGAATAATCCTACTGACAGCATATTGTATTAGGTTTTTGTTTATCAGTATGTCTTCTTTTCCAAATAGAGTGACCTAGCAACGCAAAAAGATCGTTTTGTGCACCCTTATTTTGGAGAACGTAGTGGGCCAGTTCAAAGTCCAGACCCCAGAAGTGATATTTTGTAATAGAAAGGGCTGCCAACAGAATTGATGTTGTTATGGCATCAGATATCATTTGATTATTAAACTGTCTTTGCTAATATATCAGATGACTGAAATGAAATACAGGTCAACCATAAAAGCTGTAATTTATTTGTATCATCTGGTTGTTATAAATCACGCAGTCAAACATGTTAGCATCAGTATGCTATCCAGGTAGTTTATGGTTATGAAATTCTCTCAGAAATACTGTTGTTTATTAAAACTAAGAATAACTACTTTGTTAACCAGTTATGCTGATAATCAGTGAAAGTAATGTTTTTGTTACCCTTTTCTCCAAGGTATTAAATATGAACTTCCACTTATTTATATGGTTTCATTTGTATATTTCACCATCAAATGCCCAGAACACACTTTTAAATACTTTAATGACCTTGTTATAAAAAAAATCCAGATTCAAACCAGTTGTGTTTATCTGTTAATTAATAAGTGTTTCTAAGGATGATGTATACAATCTATATAGCTGTTGTTTCAGGTTTTTAATATTACATTACTATGACTGGGACACTCCCATAGCACAGTGGTTAGAGTACTGCAAACATCCAGGTTGTGGGTTCGAGTCCAACTTATACCTGCATTTATGGAATTGTTTTCCTTGTGGAGTCGTCCCTCAGCCATATTTCCAATGTGTGAGCAGTGCTGAGATGAAATAACTAAACTAAACAACATTACCATGACTGTTGTTACTTCCAGATGATATAATTGAAGCATACAAACATTTGCGTCGTCTCATCATGGAATATCTTGGCATAAATGCCCCTTCACCGTCTGTGTCTGATATTGAACCATCAAATGGTGGATCTGTATTGGAGAAGGAGGGTACATTGGATACACTGACCGGTCAGTCTAATTTGGTCAGACAGTGGTCAAAGCTAAGTATTACCGACTCACTATCACAAGCCATTAACAGTCTCAAAGTGAAGTCAGCACCATCTCCCATGCCAACCACTGGAAGAGGAATTGTGGTAAGCATAGACTCCCAAAGCTTTGGATTGTTTGGGCTTCGTGTTTACAATAACATATTGAGATTTAGCCACTCTTGGTCCGTATTTCCTCTACCAAAAAGAAAATATTTATCAATTTTTGCAATGAAAGGTTATTTTGAGACCCAAGAGCAGCAATATAAAGTTTTCCCGAATATTTGAAAAACAGGTCACTAGTTTTGTGTATGTTTGGTCTATAACAACTGTTGTAGAATCTGTAAATAACAACTGTTGTAGAATCCGTAAATAAGCTTAATTTTAGGTTTATTTCCTTCAGTAATTTAGAACAGAGTAGCCAAACATTTTAAATTCTGACCATGTTTTATTTGAAGCTACAGTTCTTGTTATTCCCACAATATCTGCCATTACATTTTTCAGGAGGAGCTATCATTACGTAGACGAGAATCAGCTGCTAAACAAACTGCTTCGGGTCACCAACCAACCATTTATGAACAACTCCTGCAAAAGTTAGTATACTTTTAAAATTTTCAATATTGTGAAAGGCAAATGAAATTATTCACATTGTTTTTATAGTTTATGGAGTCTTCATGCTTCATACGTGGGCCACTCTGACCAAGAAACGGTACTATGTGTATGAGCTCTTATGGCATAAATATTTAGGTTGAATGGCATTTCAAATATTAAATTACAGATGCTTATTGCAATTTGAGGCTTGTTCAAAATGAAAAGGTCACAGCGAATTTAGGGATTAATATATATCA
Source organism: Paralvinella palmiformis (assembly GCA_025642065.1). Lineage (NCBI taxonomy): Eukaryota > Metazoa > Annelida > Polychaeta > Terebellida > Alvinellidae > Paralvinella > Paralvinella palmiformis. Next base: position 71,099 of record JAODUP010000030.1, on the reverse strand, counting down.
GCCCGCAACACTTGGAGATGTTTTCCCTCCTTGTGATGGCCTGACAATGCTAACTGAAATGACAGTCTCATTGAATTATAATGAAATGTTGTTATGAAGACCTAAAACACCCAGGCAGGAAGACATTCTTCATTAAGAGGAATATGTTGTGAAGCGAATAAGCGTTTTAGTTAGCCTGGGGCGTGGGCTAACCTGCGACCTGCGAGGAGGCAATATTAGGATTATCCAGATTACTAGTGGTAGTAAATAATATGTAACAGTAAAGCTGTTTGCTGTGGAGCACTGTTTATTACATCGCATATATACATTGGCCAATTTATAAATGTGGTTGTTTCAACTTGCAGCGCACCACGTACGGTGCCATTACCAGTGTCAGAACAGGTTGGACTCGGTGAAGAGAAACACGAGCCGAGGTCATACTCGGCTCCAATGAGCAAGAATGAAAACATGGACGCCCTGCCACCGAGCTCCCCAGATTCAAGTTTATCAGACGGAGGCGGAACGAGTCTGTCCGACATCTCTGAAGCTTGCGATATGGAGCGTGATGAACCAGTTGTGCCAGAAGGATCTCCAAGGGGGTCGGAGGATGATTTTGCTTTGCCATCAGAGGCAGTTGATATGATTGATCTCCTTTCGGCATCAGAATCGAAGAACTTCCCTGGATCGGTGCCTCTTGCACCAAGACCCAGCTCTGGTTCGCAAGTGGAGGGTTCAAGATCAAACTCGAGGCTTGGCTCGGAGAAGCATCGAGTATTACCACCAATCACAGCATAACAATTTTACGAGATGTTTGACAAAAGTAACTAGTGGAATGTATTTTAAATCATTTCTTTAGACTTTTTAGTCATTCGTTCCCAAGTCCGTAGCATGTATGTAGAATTCATCTGCCTCATCACCAAATATTGTGTACAAGATAAGAACGAAGACAAAAATTCCTTCTTCTGTAGCTCTTATTAATGTTGTTTTAGCGGGGCTAAGTTTTCAACTATATCATTACAACCTGTAAATGTCTGTGATATTGACTGCTGTGGTCTTGTTTTATTATGTAAATATACTGTTATATCTGCAGAATTGTGTACTAATCACTAAATTAATAAATCGTTTTATTTAATTACATCATGTTGTCAAAAATGCATGAATATAGTATAGCTCCACTATAACATGGATGTTGGGGGTCCACACGCTGTGGACTGTGTTATAGGTGGACCACAAATCCAGACCAATCAGCTGTGATCATCACCATGATCACTGTCTGGGTGGGCGAAAATTGGGAGTCCACGTATTCACCTTGTTTCGCACCATTCTTGAAGATTACATACAACTGTTCCCAGTAACTGTTTCATTTGTTGACTTAAACATAAATCATGTGTAGAAAATAAAATCCTTCTATAAAATTGTGCAAAAAGTAACAGCAATGATTGGTGGCATTCATTCACCAGAAATAGTACATTTATGTGTGAATTACAAACATGTTCAAATTTGATCAGTCAGTGGCAGATTTCATGTCATTTCATGGAAAATGTAATATCATGGATTCCACAAATTGGGGTCCAAGGTCTGATCATGTAATAACCAATTTAGTGTTATACTGGTCCTAGTTATTATGGGGCCACACTGTACTTTAACGTGTACGAAAATAACGGATATAAAAAGCTTCAAAATATACAACATTAGCCTTTGCTTTATTGCAAATTAACATGACATAGAAGTTTTTATTTAACACAAAGACCTAAAATTGAATGACAAATATTTATTTCCTCTTCTTGGCCCGTTTCCCTTCTCCTTTCTTCGGTTTAACTTTGCCTCTAAGTGCACGTAATCTTTTCATTTCATCCTTAAAGTCTGCATGCTCATCTCTGAAATAAACCAAACAGTATTTTAATGATCGGGCATTATAAATTATAGCAGCGAAACATTTATCATTAAAAAACATTCACTCTCGTCAATAAAAGCAAGAAAACTATTGTAATCGATGCCAATCCTGACGAGAAAACTGGTTTTAATCGTTCTAAGTTCTTTTAAACTTGGGAATGAGAGAAAAATACATCTATGTACTATTCATACACTATTCTTTATTAACTGATCTGATTTACTCTAAACTTAAAAACAAAATAAAAACTGGTCAAATGGTAAGAGACTTTTGGCCAGATGGAACAGCATGAATGTTTTTCAGACCTGAACAGTCCAAGATGGCGGAGTCTTATCACCAAACTGTTGAATTTTGGTAAAACAGGATAATAGTTAACAACTTCAGATCTCATCTCTACCGGCTTCTCCGCATACATCTTGACAACTTTCATTGATTTTGAATTTGTTGGTCTTGCCACCTCACCAAAGATCCTCGCACTAAGGATACCCATCCTCTTGGCATAATTGGATAAACCTGACATCATGGAACCTTTTCTGGAGAGGAAAAGCAAGCACATTCAAATTGAAATATGTTAATAACACAGACTGACAGTGATGAGGCAAATTATATTTCTAAACACGTTCCTGACTTCTAGCATTAACACTGTTTCATACACACAACTTGTCAGTGCATCATCATATGGGAATAACCTCATCGCAGTTCATTAAAAAAAATTATATTAAAAGCGTTAAATATAAACTCTATAATAAAACTTTTGTTTACTTGGTATTAATAATTCAGTTTTTTCCAGTCAGAAGATCACCATGAATGTTATTTGCTGTAAATACAGATACAACATAAATATGGGAATATGAATGGTCATAGTTTTATTGCCAATTCATTGCTAGAAGCAGTCATTTGACAGATAGTGCTATCATGCTCTGTACTTCGCAAATAAATCTGGACCCTAGTACCCAATGAGAGATCAATGATATGCCAATTTGAAGCCAGACCCAGATCGGATGTTCCTGAAATGCGATGTCACTGTACAGAAGCTGTTTGTATGACCCAGTTATAACAATGTTATCAGGGGTCAACCAAGTATATAATAATAATTTTGGACCAAAATAGTATTTATGGATATCAGAGTATAGTTGGTCCAAACAGCATTATATGTTATTGAAATGGCCAAAGAAAACTATATAGTGAAAATCCTTATGAATATTGTTTTGTACTCTTGTAACATGTAGCATCTAATGAACTGTTAGTTTTATATTCCAGGAGGCCGTAATGACAACTCTCCAGTAATATGGATTGGTTTTTATAACTATGATATTAGGTATAGTTCACGGTTACAATTGGAGGATTTTGATTTAAATTGATATGCATTATACATTTAAGTCATATCATCTGAGTGACTGATTGATAATTGATGTTTTACGGCCACTTTTGTGCACACGATAGGCTAAATGGGCCGAGCGACTTCCACAGGTAATGAGACAAGTCAAAGATGAAACAACCTTCAGATATGCCCACGCCGGGATTCGAACACGGGTGGTAGTGATCTGCTACCGCTACATATCATCTGAGGGTGAACTATTCAACTACTGGTACATATGGCAGACAACTTGGAACAATGGATTTAAAAACAAACTTATTCTTATTAGAATCATTTGAAAAGAGACACTAATTTACGGTGGTCTACCAACAATTCATGCAGAGTCCTCTGATAAAGTCGAGCACAAAGTTGATTGATCTAATTTCACCAAATGGAAGGGCTCAAACCGATAAGGCAGGTTACCATGGCATATTGAAAATTTATATTCTTCGTCTGAATCACTTGTAACGGAAGATCTATCATTGCTGTTGCTCATGATGATGATGATTTACGGCTACTTTTGTGCACATGATAGGCTAAATAGGCCAAAGCGACCTTCAAAGGTAATGAAGCAAAGTCAAAGATGAAACACTCTTCAAATATGCCCACACCGAGATTTGAACATGGGTGGTAGTGATCTGTGGTCCAACACGCTACCACTAGACCACAGAGGCACCCCGCTGCTGTTGCTCATGATTATCCAATAAAAGTCAGGTGAACGAAATTGTTTTAGAAGCCATGTTCCCTCTGTGATGTCAGGATAGATTCTGCAAACTTCAACAGTTTCCTTAGAAATGGTCTGCTTCAGCTGTTAATTTAGTTATTTAGCAATCAACTGTGGAGTGGTAATGATTACTATCTCATTAGATCCAGATGAAACAGTCAAATTTTCATACACAGAAGATTCTGATCAATTACACGACCTTTAATGGCGAATTCGTTTGCCATAACAGATTGCATTCATGGTTGGAGTTTAACCCATGTTAAACTGGTTTAGCCCAGCCTGTCGGTTAAACCTAGGTTTTAGTAGTTTAACCCGGGTTGCACTTGGTTTTTCTCAGAATAGAGTATATTGACTCACAAATGTATACATTTTATACACATGAAAAGTAGTTGTTTGAATGGTATGCATTTTAAAGATGTTAACACACTAACAATGTGCACAAATCAACATAATCCAATATTGTTAAATTGGCTTCTGATTAATACAGATAATAAATGTTTAATTTAGATTTAGTGTGTTTTATTTAATCAGTTAGTGGTGAATTGTGCCTAAAAATCAGTATAACCCGGGTTTAACCCAAAATGGGTTACACTCAGCAGGCAGGTTAAACCTGCCATCCCTGATTGTATTACAGTGATTGTATGGCATAAGCTCAACACAACAGTGTACAACTTCAAAAATTATTATGGAGCTGTCAATCTATAACCATGTGTGTACCGGCAATGGCTTTCAGCATGCAGTTTAACTTATACTAGTAGTAGTACATGGCTGTACTGTGGTATGCAACTATGTTCATGGTCAAGTTTAGATTTTAATTAGGGTTAGCAGCAGATTTCAACTGATGGCAATTTTAACTCAAATTTTTTCCGACCCTTTTTCCCTAATACTTTTTACCATGAGTAGGTACCCGACATGGGGTCAATTCCATTTAGTCAATTCAAATTCATCAATTCCTTTTTTTTGCCTAATACTTTTTACCATGAGTAGATACTCCGAGTACCTACTTGGAATACCTACTCCGAGTAGTTTATATTCAAAGTAGGATTGTTAAGAAAGAAATATTTCTGAATAAAAATTAATTTGTGGATTTAATTTTATTTTGCCCGTTCTAAACGTAAATTCCTAAATAGCAATATCTCTATATAGATTACAGGTATGCTATGTGGTGGTGTCACAGTGTTGGGGGTGGAGCCCACTGTATCCAGACCATTTTAATTGGTTAAATGCTCACTTGGGGTGCCACAGTCGGTGTGTGTATCTGACATATATATATATATATATATATATATATATGGAATTTTCTGAGAGAGCTCCAGTGGCCTAGCGGTTAAGCACCCAGCACTTGGTGCCAACGGGCACAGGTTCGAACCCTGTAAGAGGTCAAAACTTTTCCAGGGATTAATTTCTTCGCTCACAACATCGTGGGTGGCTGACCACGTTAAATGGCACTGTCATTTCCACTGAATTATTTAAATAAAGGGGGACGTTAAAGACCCCCTGAGGACCTAAAACACTCTGGCAGTGACCACCCTCAGGGTATTTTGGCTCCATCTTTCCATACTGCTCCCCTGTGAGTGGTGGGGAAGGTGGTTTCTCAACCACTCCAACATAGAGGCTGTGCTGATTAAGCGACAGCCTGGAGATTCTCCCTGAACAACAAAACAAAGTTCTGGATCATTATGGTTCCAGTATATTGGTAATACCACATGTAAGTGTTAACATTGTAAAAATGGTAAATTAATTTCTGGATTTAAATTTTTTGTAGGAAACTTCAATTCCAATTTTCTCAATTCCACTTTTTTTAAATAATCAATTCCAAAATTGAATTGACCCCATGTCTGGTTAGCAGTAGTAATGTTAAGGACACTTATTGGAGTTCAAGAATAATCTGCAGATGCACTTCATATTATCTAGAATCTCAGACCCCAGATTAAGGGAGGTTTTGATGTTTGTAGTAATAATGAGCAGATATATTGAGGCAAACTTTAAATGCTTTTAAACATCAACCAGATAAAATAACATTAAAATTACATTACCATTTGGTGTTGTGACATGGTTAAATGAGGGAAAATAAAGGTTTATCCAATGTATAATTTCTGTTTGAAGGAGTACATTCCCTTTCAATAAGCGCATTGCATGAGTCACCCAGTTTTGGGTGAAATGCTGAACCTCTTTACACAACACAACAGCGAAAAAATACCATAAACCACATAAATAGAAACAGCATTCAAAACAAATGACAGAAAGCAGTAAGTTCAGTGGAAACTTCATGAGCAAGGTATGGCTAAGTTATCCCAAGGTGGCTCAACTTAAGTCAAAGCATCCAGACCTATAACAAATGTCCTGGGGGTGTTCTGGCATTATGTCGTGATAACTGAATTCAGGCAAGCTCTCCCTGGCCATTACATGATAAAAAATCATTGAAGATATGTGAAAGAAAATCACCTGAAGTGATTAAATCTGAGTTTGATATCCTTAGCTGTGACCAAATCTAAATGACAGTTCAGTGATAAGCTGCGTTCAGCAGCACAAAACTAAAAGATATAGAAATCTAATATCTGGCACTGACCAAAATTAGTACGGTTACACTAGTTGTGTAATTCCAAGAGTCATTTAAGTAGTCATTCATTTAAGTAGCCCCAATATTCGCCACAATTATGAGATGAATACCATCCCATTGGCATCAAAATCACAGGAGAAGGATTTGGGAGTGATGGTAGATGAGGAGTTGAAATTCCATTTACATGTTAATTGTTACTCAGGCGGTTAAGAAAGCCTCATAAATGACTAATTTTGGCAATTTTCACTTGCTTGGATGAAACAACAATGCCAAAACTGTTCACCACAATGGTTAGACCCATTTAGAGTACAGTAATGTGATCTGACACCATAGATAAGATCCAGCATACAGCAATTCGAATTATACCAAGCCGGAAAGGACTCAGCTATGAAGAACAATCGAATAGGCTGAGATTGCCATCCCTTGAACAACACGGGAAGAGGGTTGATATACTCCAAGTGTGTAGGATCCTAAAAGAGTAGACCAAAGCATGTTTTTCACAATGGTGACAGGTTCGAGCACAAGAAGGCACTGCCAAAAGATGGTCAAGTTACAAGTGAGACTAGGTACGAGACAATGTGTGTTCATCCAACAAATAGTTAATGATTGGAAATCAATTACAAATTATGTGGAGAACAGCCCGACACTCAAAACATTTAAGACTAGACTTGATAATTTCTGTTATGAGGAGAAATAAACACTACCGTGAGTTATAGTTTTTTATGGAGACAACCAGTTAAGACCGGTAATAGATCTACCAACAGGGAAAAGCCTCTATATTCCGTACATTCAGTATCACGATATGTCAATAGGCTGGCTAGGGTGTAGTCACTGTAGACCTATCAGTCAATCAGAATTAAAATACCAAACTTTATTATATTTAAAAGCAAGGCATGACAAACCCAATGTCTTAACTCTTAAAGGGGTATGTTAGTTGTTACCCACTAAAACAATTATTTTGCAATTCAATATTGGTCATCTAATCTGCCATCTCTGAATTCTGATTAGACTCAAGCCTGCTGCCTAGTGTTTGACTCTAGAGAGTAGAGTCCTAGGCCTAGCCCTAGGCAGCCTAGGACTAGTAGGAGTAGGACTCTGTCACTCTAGTCTAGAGTCTAACACTGAAGCAGATCTATAGGTTGACTTATTCAATCTTTCACCTCTTTTCGTAAAAGATTCTTGTATAATTAGATTTTATTTACATACCTAAAAAAAGAAAACAAACAATTGCTTACTATATCGCTAAGATCAGATATAAATAAACAAACAGTCCATGTCTAACATGCCCCTACACTTTCGCATCAGCAGTGGAGGTTATAGAACTCGGTGTTACTATATACCATGGTGTGTAAAAATATGGTAAAGCAATAAAACATGTAAAGAATAGAAATGTTCCAAACTTAATTATATTTTCTTTAAAGAAAAGAATTAACTCATGACAATATATACTGCACATATTATTAATTTTATGTTTTAGATAATACGTCTTTCGAAATAACTTACGTATTCAGTTTGATAAAGTTGGTAAACAGATTTTGGATTTTGATCCAGTAGCGCACGGGTGCCCTTCTCAGAGACTGGCAATTGCTAAATAATCAAAGGCTCTTTGGTTGTATACATGTGATTGTGGAGGGAGAGAGATATGGAATATTAACAGTGTTTGTGTTTGGGTTAACGTGTTAGAGAAATTAGCAGTAAAATACTTTTGTGGTGAACATTGACAGTTGTTATGTTGGTAATTTTTAGATCTATTGAATTTGTAAGTGATCTGTCAAAAGTATCATATTACACGGACCTTAGTCGCGGATGGATACAGTGATTTATTACAACTGGCACTTATACAAACCAGACTGTTAATTTATTCCTGATCAGCTGTGAAATGCTCAGTTACCATTTTAAATTAAGTGAACATAATTGTTTTACTGCATCCTTTATTACACAAATAGTATAAATAATGTCACGGTGCATGTTAAATTAGAATGTCCACAAACGTATCATATATGGAACACATATGAAAGCAAATTATGCAAGTAATGAATGATGCAGAGATGACATTCATAACACAAATATAATTTAATAAGATTTTGTCTGAAACAAATATAGATCTAGATAGATCTTGGACCTACTGCTTGGCTGAGATTGTTAACCTCAAACATCGAGATATCTCTTAGTGATCACAGCTAGGTCATCATATTAATTCCAAATACATGATCATTCAGTTTTGATCAGACCGCTTATTTACGGTAAGTTAGGATTAAAAATATTCATTTTCTTGGGGTACAGGTTGGCGTCGCCGGGGTTCGTAAGTGGGGCGTGTCTACTTCAAATTGTTATGCTTATTTAAAAAATGGCATTTATTTTTAAAAGCCAGATCATATCTAATTTTACACTAGCTTTCTTTTTCTTTCAGAAAATGAAAGAAAAGGTATTTCTTTGTGTACATCTTTCCTATTACTGCAGCCGAAAGTGGCGTAGAATGAGCCACTGCCATTAGACACCATGTAAACAAAGGCAGCTGTCCGTGACATATGGCACCTCCAGCCGCTAGGATCACTGCACTCCTTCAATTCAAAATGGGGCGCCATGTTAAAACGTCAAGTAACGCGTTTTGTTATAAACAGTCTTTGGTACCAGTTTATTTTTAGCATAGCTGTCGTCATATAAGTAGTGCTCAGGCCCAGCTATTGACTGTTTGGCCTTCTTCTAAATCTAGGTCATATATGTTTATATATATTAGTATATAGTTTATTGTTCTGGGGGAAATAATTTTGTAAAATGCAAAAGACCTTGTCCAATAGTTCTCAAACTTGTTATGTTGACCCTCTATAATGATGTTGTTTATAGCATGACTTCAATGTGATTTTTCAGTTTGGGATTCAAGTATCCGCATCTAAGTTGTTCGTCCTATCGACCACAGTGACTCTAGGCCGATATTTCTGGGCTAGAAATTTTATGTTAAACTATTTTAAAAGATGTTCAATGTATTTTGTAAGATATTAATCCATTAATTACTACTTACGTACCTTATTGCAATCATAATATAATTAAAGGGAAGTAGGCAATTTTAGGCAGTTAATTAGTGAGAAGAGCGAATGATTTTTTATCATTCAGAGATGTGGTGTTCCACATGGAGATTAATGGGGATGATGATTCTGAGGTGCTTCATATTATGGATTTGGCTTAAATACACCCACTAATTAAATCTATATACAATTTCTGATCCAAATTTATTTTCTCCTCCGAATTTCTAATATGTCGATCAACATAACAGACAAATAAATACGGCTAATGGAAGAAAATTCATAATGGGAACAATAAGGGACCTAACACAAATCCCTGACGCAGCTCTAGTACAACACGTGTTGCTGTAATATACAGTATTAACTAGAACTCACCGGTATGCTTCTGTAAGAAATATACAAACTAAGATGATCTGATTCCATAGTGTGAGAGTTTATGTCGTAGTAAAGTGTGTCTGATAGCATTATTATTTAACAGACATTTTACTTCTTATAAAATGAAGTATAATTGTGATTTTTCTGTTAAATAATAACTTATTAAGTACAATTTTTGACAATTCTCCCAAGAGGCAAAAACGTATTTAATCATCTCTAATCAAAACTATTCATTATTTAATATATTTCACACTATACAATCAATCAATCAATCAATCAATCAATCAATCAATTTCTTTATTTCAGACTTCAATATTTGAGTCCATATTTGAGTCCATATTTAATAAATATATTGACTGAGAGCATAAAATATGAAAAAATAAAAAGGTGTAAAATGCTGTAAAATTGCAGATGTATTACCAAATTTCTCTGACTATACAATTCTTTTTGCCAAAGGCATTTAAGCTTTGAGCTGTTGTACGTGTCAGAACTAACAAGACACATTAAAATACTGGTACCTGAGCCTGTCAGAGTAGATTCGCCAATGATCATAGTTCACTAAAACGAACTCAGAAAAAAATTAACACCCTGTCGGAAGATTAAGAATCTGATTTTATCTTTTTAACGACCCTATACATCTATACACCAACGTATTATTTACATATTTACCATTTATACATAACAATTTACATCTTAGCTTATACATAACATTTATCGACGCCAGTAATCCGGCTTATTAACCTTTTATAAATAATCTTTAATACGGCTTTATTTCCAAACGGTCTAGAACACTGGATGGCCTAAATTGTGCCGATGTGTCATTAAACAACATCCATCCATCCATCCATCCATCCATCCAAAGGAAGACCTATTTCACTGCAAGTAAAATAATTACATACATTGACTGTAATGCATTTGACTGACTTTATTACTTGTTCTTGTTTTTTCAGACTCACCACAAACTCGTCCAGCAGCGATTCAACTTCGGTACCGTTCCAATCTTTTAAGTAGATCCTACCAACTCGAATGTTGTTCTGATTGAATGTTTTGCCCGGTATGCTCAATATATCTTTATTTTAACATTTTCAAATATTTTTAAAGTATTTGTATTTGAGCATTTCAAAGTGGAAAAGTAATTCTATTTGTATTTATACTTTCACAAAGCATTTGATTTTTCAAATATATTTTCAAATATATTAAAAAACTTTTTACATAAACTTATTACAAACACATATACATTGATTTGAATACTTTTGCTGCTAACTAGGCATGGGGTAATCGGTAATCATAATCGAATGTAATCGATTACATTATCCATAGCGGCTAGCATTTGAAAATTGGAAAGAGTAATCATTTTCGCGCGAAATGCAACCTACGGCTAACATAACACTCTGCATAATAAACCAAAACAATTGAACATCATAGACATTCTTTTGTGAAAGGTTCAACTGCTTTTTTCATTTAATCAGATTTCCCCACATTTAATAACAATTAAGTCATCATGCACAAGTCTGCACTTTCAGTACACGATTACTCTACATATTCTACACTATACTAAAATCTTCTTAGAATTTCTGCATTATTTATTATCATAATATTAACATAAAATGCAAAAAAAAACAAACATTGATCAAACAGATAAACATGAAAGGGAAAGAGAAATCCACCATATAAACAAGACCATGTGCTTTTATTTACGGTAAACAAAGACAATTGGCCAATCTGGAGAGTTTGAGTCACGTGACCATCATAATGCAAAATGGACGTTTACCGGCCAAGATCACCAGCTCTCAAAAATTTCTCCCATCCTTCAAGCATGTTTCTTATACTCAGTAAATATTTAAATGGTCACAGCAGTATATTTTGGCATTATTTAAATAAATATTTATCGTAAATCGTAATGATTCCGCAGAAATCGTAATGGTTGGCAGCTCTAAATTATCTCAAGTAATCGATTATATTGTAAATTAATGTAATCGTAATCAGCTATTACTTTCACGATTACACAAGGTGTTTGATTATTTACCATGCTATATCATGCCAGATATATGGTTTCGTATGTAAAGCAAAAGATAACAATATAACTGATTAATCCATGGACAGGCTGCTGTCATATTTATACACAGGATGATTTATGAGTTTATTGGTTCAATGAACACGAAAAGAAAATGTGTTGAAATACTGCTTCAGATGTTGCCGCTTATAAACTCGTGTTGTTTTCACACGGTTAAGCCCGAGCAAGTCACACGGTCAGCAATCGCCCATATCGTTGGTTTGGTTTTGTTGTTCGGGGAGAATCCCCAAGCTGTCGCTTAATCAGCACAGCCTCTATGTCCGAGTGGTTGAGAAATCTGCTCCTCCACCACTCACAGGGGAGAAGTACGGAAGGATGGATTCGAAATACCCTGAGGGTGGTCACTACCAGAGTGTTTTACGTCCTCAGGGGGGTTTTTAACGTCCCCCTTTATTTTTAATAATTCAGTGGAGACGGCAGCGCCATTTAACGTAGTCAACCACCCACGAGTGCCGGGTGCTTCACCGCTAGGCCACCGGAGCTTACGCCCCATATCGTTTTTGTGACACCTTGGTTTTAACTACAGCTGAAAACGACCCTGATTGGCCAGCATTCGGATGACAAGCAGCCAATTAAATTAACTCATTGGATGATAAACACCGCTATATCTCGGCGGGGTGACTCACGTGGGAATTAGCTGGAGATCAAAGGTCGAAATACGCAGTTGAGAGGTAGTAGAGTTATAGAAGAAAAATACAATGTTAAAGCATTGCAATAATTTAAGACTGCCAAAAAGTGCTCAATTTACAGGGGTGGTCAAGTTACAAAGGTGGTCAGAGTTGGAGATTTGACTGTATTCTAATTATCCTATATATTATATAGACCTTAATGTCCTTGTGAAAATTGCATGTTTATCTACATCTTAAATCAGTCCAGCTGTGATCTTGTGAAGGCAACCACCACCACCACTGGTTCATATGTAACTATACATTTGGTGGTTTTGTACATGCAACTGAGTGAATATTGACGAAGAATCACATTCATGTTGTGTGACATATATGTACGTTGTATTCATGATTGTAATCATGATTACTTTAAAATGTAATCGTAATCGATTACATTCAGAATAAATCGTAATCATAATATTATCAAGTAATCGTAATCGATTACCTTGGTCCCGTGGTCGCCCTAAGGACCGACTGCTAACGTGATTTATTTCTGGAAATCATTTGATAATTTTGTTGTTCTTCTTTGTGGTGGTTTGAAACAAGAGGCTGCAATCAACAAAATGCTTGCTAAATAACAATAATATGTTTCATGTGCACAAGTCAATTCATGTTAGAGAGCTTGAATGGCTGAAAAATTATAATTACACATGCCACAAGATGGGATAATCAGTTGGAAATTGTACGTTCTATATAGAATGTTTTTGGTGACAAACTTCATGATCTGGATATGCAACACCAACTTACTGCTTATGACTGGAATATTTTCTTAGACTTGATTGATCTTCAAACCCATTTTTGTCACTATATCTATTGTGTTCGGGGGACATAGTTGATATCCTGAGAGTGTATTCCGAAGACTCAGCTGTATGTATTGCATAATAATTAAGCACATATCTAAGTTTGTTTTGACTCTTAGGGACTTTATGAACTAGTGGCTGATGAAGGCAGTATAATTAAAGAACATATATTTCACATTTTATGTTCAGGTTCAAACATGATTTTAAAGCAGCCATTATCACAAAAGCTTCAATTATGATTTCAGTCCCTAGTCCACAAATCTTAGATGAATAACATTCACCTATATAACATTGTCACGACTTCAGTGCCTTGATTGGTGTACCAGAACATAACAACCCCACTAGCCTATTACCATTGTCATACAAAATAAATAATGGAAACATTATCTGTGTTTGTATTTGAAATAGTTTTAAAAGTATTTAATGTTTTTAATATAAATTTATGTTAACATCTGCTAACAGTACTGGAGATGTTACAAAATACAAGACCTTGTAATCTACTGTATCGTTATGAACTTCAAGAACAAATTAACTGAATGGATAAAAGACACCCAGGGGCCAAAGCATCCCTCATCACTAAATTTTGAACTGAACGAACCTACGATCCCAGATGCATTTCTCATCGGAACTGCACTAACCATGAGACGGCTCTTTGTGTCTGCATCAACTTGTCAATTGGAACTGTTGGCGCTGGCAAAGTGTTCATGTGTTGATGGAACATTTCGCCTGGTTCAAACGAAAGTGGATGACGAACAGTATTTTTTCAATCACTTCATGGTCCATTTTTAGCAGCGAATTCTACCAAACAACGATGTCGAAAGATGACACCAGAGGCTGAACAGTAGCGACAAGAGCCAACAGATTATAAATTTGTAAAAATTAATCAAAGTGCTAGACACATAATCCATCTACGTCAGTACGCAAATACAATTCATTTCCAATGGTTTGGCCTTACGAAATTGTCGCCCAAAATTCAATAAATCACAGGAAATTATCACTAAATCATGGTCCGAGTTGATAGCAGGACATACCTTGGCTAAGTAGTTGTTAAAACACATATGAATGGACCTGCTGTATCTATAAATGAATTAATATGTTTGAATATATTTTATTATTTTTCCTTGTGCTTTTTCTTTTAAATCATTGTTTTTTTCTTCTTCTTATATGCAATTTATATCTGTGCTTCCTCTATTAAACCATTTTATTAATTTTGGCATTCTTGTCCCATTTCTGTCAATTGATATTTGGCGACGAAACGATCGACTCACAACCATGATAATGATTTCATTGATTATCTCCGTAATGACAAATTCTCATGTTTTCCATTATTCTAACATATTATGTACACACTTCAATTATATCATTCTCGAATCTATAATCTAGAAAACTGAAATACATGTATAATTATTAATTCAATGCTTTTACACAGAATACGCTTCGAATATTGGTGTTTATGACCCTTTTATATTTTCGCAACCTTCGGTTTCTTCGTATTTAGACAATTCATTATCGTCAGTACATTGGCGCAAATTTTGAGTTTATTTTGTATCTTTCGCAACATACTTAAAATAACAATATTTTTTATTTAAATCTATAACAAACAACATTGTTAGCAATCCGTAAGTATAATACTTAAGGTAAAATGGAGGGACACGTTTTGCTGGGTTAGAAAATGTTTGGTTTAACCGTGTACGGTGTAGCATTAATTAACTAAGCATAGACCTCTAGACTAGATGATTAGATCTAATGACTAGATCTAGACCTACTGCATAGATGATGGAATGATAGATGATCATGGTAGACTAGTAATACTAATAGTGATAGTCAGATAGTGTAGGATGATAGGACATACTCGCATAGGACAGGTCCATTGACCTAAATATAAAACTAGACCGAGCAGTCAGTAGCGTTTGAATTGGCCGCCATGACCAAATAGCTCTGACTTCCAGCAAGGGAAAAAGCAGCGTTGAAGCGGCTGCGCTTCGAGTTTTGAACCTACGAACACGGACATTTATTGTGATGTGTATTATAATTTTGTGTGTGCAGACAATCTATGTTATTCCTCTCCTGTTATATGCCATGAAATATGTAAAAGTCGTTTTATTCAAGTCCGTAGATCTAGTTTAATTGGGATTAAACGCCAGAGATAGGCCGGGGGTTGTCGTACAGGCTAAATATAATAACAGTTAAGCTTAATTTCCCGCCAAAAAACCCCGCTTTAACAGCTATTTTAAATGTGTTCCTTATACTTACTGATGAAAAGACATACGGTTTATATTACTTCCATGCACACAGCTTATGCAACCATCGATACAACAATAATTCACCACGTTTATATACCTGATTTTTCCAGTTTGCATTCCTATTTCCTCGACCGGAAGTTGGGACCTGTTTGCCATCAAATCGGCGGCCGTGTTTGGTCTAGTTTTCTTTTAGGTCAATGCATAGGTCTATCAGATCTAGATATCCTGATAAGATCTATATCCGATAATATCGTATTGATCTATTAGTAGTAGGTCATGGGTCTAGAGATCTAGTTTCCATTATTGATAACTGTTACTTGTTAGTAAATTAAACAATAGATCTAGTCTTGTTAGGGTAAAATACCCACAGACCACCAATAGAGGGTTTGACAATATATAGACTGACAATATAAATGAATGTTTTTGAGGAAAACCATAACAATATCCAATCATAGCTGTGTTACTGTTACACACCATCTTGACAACTGGGGCCGTTTTGCAGCTGGTATAATTTTAAAAATGCCTGCCCATATATTTTCTGTATTATATGCCAATTATTTAGCAAAATGATATGTTGTACAAGTAAATTATGAAAACAGTAAATTATTTGAGGTTGAAACGGAACAGGCAGTTTCAAAACAGGAATAATTAATTCTTCTAGTTATATATCCACTAGTCAGATATCAACGTTAAACCTTTTGATTTATCCCCCAAATCCCATTGAAATCACTGAAAACATATGGTCTGTCGATAAATATTGACACAAAGTTCTGGTTTCTGAAAGATTTGCCAGATTTGGTACCTAACCATTTACAAATGCCCCATGACACATATTATGGATTACTCTGGTTTTATGTTTTATATTGATATTCAAATTCAGTTTGACCATAATATCCAGCTGCATGTCTTCCTTGACGATCGTCTGGCCCACAACAATGTTTTCTGTAATATATCCTTCCTTTAGTTAGGATTTCACCATCTCTCCAATAGTATTTTTTTGAGCCTTTATAATTTTCTTTTGATCATGAATCGTCAGGGAAAAGTAAACAATATACATGTCACTGTCAGCCTAATCCAAGATGGTGACAGGTCAGTTTCACTTCGAAATTATTTCAGTTATTTCTACAGTAAATCAGTCTTCAAGTCTAGAAATCTTGTAAATTTAAACTAATTATAACTCATCAAGAATCACATAAATAGTTTGAACATTGCGGAGATCTACTTAAAATCGCGATAGAAAATATTGCCATGATAAGGCTAGCGTAGACATATTTTATCGCCGCTAGCCTTATCATGGTGATATCCTTGTGCACTGATAAGCTGATTGTGTGTATTCTCATGGCATCAAGTAAAGGAGTGTTATGGCAAATTATGGAATCTACGTATTTACGAGTCATGGACTGTAAACCATAGGCTAGTAGAGGGCATATTGTAGCATTCGAAATGTATCTCATGGTTTCTGGATGTGTGTGGCACCAGAACTTAATCCAGCCCCTTATAGTTGTATTCTTTAGAATGCTTTTCTACCTGCAGTGTTGCTTCTAGGAGTTAGCCGTAAAACACCAATCATCATCATCTAGGAGTTAGCCAATGTGGGGGAGCTCGCCCATAGGTTTAAAAAGGTGGGGAATTATAATTGAACATGGACACTTGACAAGTACCATTGGCACTAAAACCATTTAGGGGGTAAAATAATGGCGATGGGGAGACTATTAATGATCCTAACACTTACGATATTGCGTGATGGGGTTTTATTCTGCCCCCTGGCCTGTGGTGCCCTGGATTTTTGTTTTTTGTGTCGTACATTAAAATATTGTGGAAATCCCCAAAAAACACATCCTATAAGCAACATTGACCTGGAGCCACGTAGTTGCCAATATGAGCTTTAGCTCAGCTTCCAAGTGTCACCCCCCAAGTAATTAACATTATCAGTTTCTGTGAGATATATGTGTTGTTTTGTTGCCATTTGGGGCAAGGCTGGAATGTACAGGTATCAAATGTTACATATGTAGTCTTTAATGGGTTAAACCTCAGCCCATGTGTAAGGGAGGCAGCCGATCAGAACCTAAAATCTATAGGCCAATATCCCTTACTTCCCATCTCACTAAGATCTTTGAAAGAGTACTCCGTGAAAAACTGGTAACTGTTTTGGAGGGAAACAATCTCTTAAATGCAAACCGACATGGATTCCGGTCAAAAAGATCATGTCTCACTCAACTACTAGAAAACTACGACACAATTTTGAATTTGTTAAAAGAGGGCAAAAATATTGATGTTGTATATCTAGACTTTGGAAAAGCATTTGATAAAGTTGATCATGGGATCCTATGCCATAAATCGAAACGGCTAGATATTGGCGGAAAAGTTGGGACATGGATTAATAACTTTCTTAGTGAAAGAACCCAGTCTATCACAGCAAATGGTGCTAGCTGCACTTTGTACAAGGTGATAAGTAGTGTACCACAGGGAACTGTTCTAGGCCCAATATTATTTCTCATTCTTATAGGGGACATAAATAACAATATTTACATGTAGCCATGTCTCATCCTTTGCAGATGATACAAGAGTCCTTCTTGCCATCAAAGCGGACAAGCGTTAATGTCCTGCCCTGCGATATGGTAAAAATCAGGACATAAAAGACTTCACCTCATACATTGGATCAAACAGCAGAAAAATTTAACAAACCCAATGTGTCAAAGACCTTGGTATCCAAATGAGTGACACTCTCAGTTTCACTGACCACAGAGACAGTATGTAACAAAGTTGGGCAAAAATGTGGGTGGATCATAAGAACTTTCCATGCCAGAGATATGCACCCCATGAAAACACTATGGTGCAGCATAGTCTAGCCACACATAGAGTACTGCTCCCAGCTATGGACACTACACAGAATTGGAGATATCCAGAAAATTGAGTCCCTCTTCCAATATCTAAGTTAAATTATTGGGATCGACTATCAACCCTCAAAGTGTACTCTCAGGAGAGGAGGATAGAAAGATACTGAGTTTTATACACCTGGGAAATTCTAGAAGAAATTGCCCCAAATGTTGGAATAAAATCATACACATCAACGACACAGTCCCCCCAATAAAACAGTCTACCGGTACATCTGGTAAAATTAGGGCAATCAAAGAAGGGAGCCTTCAAATTAGGGCTCCACAGCTTTTCAACAGTCTTCCTATAAATATCTGTGGCCAGCCAGGATCCTCCATGACCAGTTTCAAGCACAGACTTGATAAATACCTGCAAAACATCCCAGACAAACCAAAAATGCCAAGATACACAATCGAAACAGACACAAACTTCATGACATCTATAAAGAGTTCCAGAGAAAGCTGAGCAATACAGCTGAGGCGGAGTCACTGACTTAGCTGGAGAGATTATACTCTTGAACTAACTAACTAACCCACTGGATTCAGTATATGTTGTTGCCACGTTTATTAAAGTTTAAATTCCACTAGCAGTAAGATTGGTTAACAGGATGTTGTCTACATAACAAAACACATTAAATGTGGACCTGTTAAAAAGAAATGGAGGTGATATTCCTCCTGGATGTGTTCCTTTTGTGACTCTGATGCTTCCAATAATGTAGTGTCCCCATTTAATTTGTATGGTTAAGTCCTGATGCCAAGATGCTGGTATGTGCCAGCATTGTATCGGACTGATGTCAGGTGGTTTCTGGAATAACACAGAATGTAGAATGAAGTTAAATGCTCCTTTGGTATCTGATGAGTGTGAAAACATGGATGATCCTTGTTTTTAGAGAATACTTAATGACATCATCTCTGAGTGATACAGGAATTAGTAGTCCTCTCTTGGAAATGTCAAGAACAATGTCAATTGTAATACATATGGGTTATTAGTTTATATCTGTTAGCATATTTAATATGTTCTGGTGACACACCACCCACTTCTGGCTCAAAAATGGAAATCATTTTTGAAGAGATATATTTTCAAGAGACAATTACTAATTCCACTGTTAAAAAGGTCAAATATTGACGCTGTGTTGTTAAACCCTAATCACTCACTCACTTAGTGTCAAAGTGGATGATTAACTGGCATACCAACAGACAATAAGAATTAAATGTATATTTTTAAATTTTATTACAGGATGATGCGCATACACAGCTGTGATATGGCTAAAGAAGTCGTGCAATATTGACAATGAATGGCACATTTATTCCGAACACTCCAATTGCCGTAGATTTTTGGCAGTTGAGACACCGCCCATGGCTCAGGCTGTTCTTTTTATCTCATCTTCATAGTGATCACACAAAGGGCTTGACATCATCATGGTTTCATCCAATATACTGCAGCCCACTAACTGGCCGACTGCTAGTCCACACATTACAGGTACCTATTGCTAATAATAGATGTTGCACGTAGCACATATCTGTATTAGGAATTCTGATCCATTAAAAAAATTTTGCTAATCAGGAGTAACAGTTGTTCGTTTTATGATATAAACAGTCTCATTTATTTGCACGAATGAGTGAAAAAGCAAGCCTTAAAATGATACTAGACAATGTCAGGGATGAATGAAAGCAATCACAAGATCTTAGATGGATTTTGTTGTCTTTATTGTCAGTGAAAATTATGTTTGGCGATGTTCAATTTTATCAAGTTGATCTTATCTAACGTCCTTACAGATTCGGCCTAAATTAGTCCATCCACTGGAGATTAATACCAGCCATATAATACCCTTGGATGAATGTGGTGAAGAGACGATGACTGTAACAGTTATAGATGCCAACCATTGTCCTGGATCAGTTATGTTTCTCTTTGAAGGCTACTTTGGCACAATCCTGTATACCGGAGACTTCCGCTACGAGGCATTATCGGGCTCTGTGCCTTTAGACCTGTTGAGTTCTAAGATGGTTGATGTACTCTATCTAGACAATACGTATTGCGATTCACGATGCGTGTTTCCTCCACGTTCTCAATCCAAACGAGACATCATTGACTTAATAACACAACATCCTAATCACAATGTGGTCATAGCACTCAGAAACCTTGGTAAGGAACAGCTATTGGTTGATCTCGCAAATCACTTCAGCACATGGATTGTCGTCACTGAACCGCAGCTAGAAAAGTTGAAAATTCTTGAGCTCCCCAATGTCTTCACGACGGATCCCATGGATGGTTTCATTCGTGTCGAGCCATTCCATCAGTTATCATCGAAGAAGATAAGGAGCTGGAATAGCGATGGAAAGACACTTATTATTCTGCCAACTTCACTCTTCTCGGGACTTGGCTTCCAGCCGTACAAGAACTGTCCCGACACTCATATAGTCCCGTACTCAGATCATTCGTCATACTCAGAACTACACACATTTGTTCGTGCCATTGCTCCAAAGAGGATCAGACCAATAGTGTCGGGTAGTGGTGGTAGTAGAGTGTTTGGGATGTCGGTACAGAACCGAGCAGACATGTCCTGTTTTAATGACTACCTTAATCCAGATCAGCCGACCACCGCCATAGTTCCATTATGTGTTAAGAGAATGATGGAATCAAGGCCAGCTAATAATTGTGGCAGCTGGAAGAGAAAAGCAGCACCAGCGCCATTGGTTTTTCATGCCAAGCGTCGGCATTATCACAGAGGAGTGATGTTTGATGATAGTTCCGATCTAGATAATGGTTCGGAGTCCGACAAAATGACAGATAACTCGGATTTGGATGGAAAAATTAGAATATTAGATGGTGATGATGCGGGGAGGAATACTGGATGTAATCTGGATGATGCTAATATTGATTCAGGTGTTTCCCAGGTGGAGCAGCCTCCATTCGCTAATCCTGATAATGCTGAGATCACTTTTCCAGGTTTAGAGGAATTGGTAACTACAAATGCTGATATTAAAATAACTGCTACAGTTGTTTGTGATGATGAGATGATCTCTTATAAGGATCCTGATGATAAGGTGATCCCTTCTGGTGATTCTTGTCTTGAAAAGAGCTGTTTGGGTAAACCACTGGTTAAAAGTACATCTTTAAGTGAACATGATATCAAAGAGATACCTTCAGGTGTGTCGTCTGATATCAAATGTACACTCGCAGAAGAATCTGGTCGGGAATGGACACCTTCAAAAGATTATGATAACAAAGTGACTACTTCAGATGTATCTGATATCAAGGAAATAGCTAATCTGAAACCTCCTGTTAGGATAACATCATCAGATGAATCTACTATTGAAAATAATGTACGTATTGATGGTGTTTATATTAATCTTTCCTCACATCTTAATGATAATGTGAGAGCTGGTGATAAATCCTGTAAGAGCAAACAACAACGTAATATGTGTGAACTGAATCCAACATTATCTTTGTGTACACCACAGTTTGGCACTAAAACCCTGATTAGTGGCATTGGGAATTCATCTAACACAGTAACATTGTTTAAAGAAAATGTCATATCCATGGAGAATAAATCATCGATCATATCAGTAGGTGGAGCCACATTGGTCAGTACCTCACTGATGAAGCAGAGATATGGAGTCACTTCAGACTGTGTATCAGTAAGAACGCCAACAAATGGAACCATTTTGGGGAGGACATCAATAGATGGAGCCTCATCAGACAGTGTGTCAATAAAGTCCCCACCAGATGGCGCTGTATTAACCTGTATGTTAATGTCATCAGTAACAACCAGCATCCGATCACAGAAGTGTTCTAGACGAGTTTCCATTTCTGAATTATCTAGAGAGTATTTAGAGCATACTAACAGAGCCAAAGCTATATCAGTGAAATGTCCACCAGCACTTATGAATGGAACAAGGCTGACTACATGTGATTCTGATATTTCAAAAGGTTTACCAAAACATTCTGAGATGTTAGGCATGGCCAGTGATGAAAAGGTAAATTTTAAACCAATGCATCTTGAAGCATTGCATCAAAAAGGATTCATTAAGCCTAGAGAGTTAATAAAAACCGATTTCTCCACACCAGTCAGAAGATTACCTAGAAAAGATTGTATTAGAGAAACTTTGAGTGATGTACAAAACACAACATCTGCCCATCATATATTGCCGAGCTGTCACCAGGACACGGCTAGGCCGCTTCCTAAGACGTCGCCGTGGCAGATAGAACAGGAAAATATGATAATTGCTAAAGAAATGGAAAGATGCTATAGATAGTGTTGATGTTATTCCATTATTAATATCCAATTGTATAATTATATGCTGTGGAGTCCACGGATAACTGTTGAATTTGCAAACATTCATCACATTTTTATTTGTTTGAAATGCGAGATTGTTTACCTCGCCATCATCAATTTTTCATCAGTAATATCATATCATTATCATTCGTATATCATTTATCAATAACGGCTCTTTGCAATATGCAACAGATAGCCGAGGTCCTTTAGCCATCATCAAAACAAAATCCCTATGTCTGTGGTATTAGATTAAGACTATAAAAAATATAATCAAGTATGGTAGATGATTATTCTGGTTTGGTAGTTTGTTCAAAACTTTGATACCTGTACGAAGCCAACATATGTTGACTAACAGAACATCTGCAGAAAGGTTTCTGGTAAGAGTTGAATCTATATATAGTGGAGATCTCTTGCTTTACATTGCGTTAGTACTTTGTTTTTAGCATTATTTTGTCATTTAGTTGAAAGACAAAATTGATCTCTGCATATGTGCCTGATGTAACCATTAAAGACCTGAAATGAGGGCGACGCATATGGTCCGTAATTTACTGCTTCGCCGCGTTTCTGTTATATAACCTTTGGAGATCCAGTAATTCAGTTGTTCTTACTTCGTCTAAGAAAGGCTTTTTGTGACAATGGAAGATGATACGTTTTAAAAGTAATATAAGTAAAATCATGTCTTATTATAAATAGCCAATACATAAATGATCTATACATATAAATAAACGCAGACTATAATGTGTTAAAAAGAGCTCTCCGCTCATCTGCATACTGACTATCAAACCGGGCATGTTTTTGGACTGAATGAGCTGAAGTATTTAAAACAAAACTATATCATATATTAAGTGTAAAATGTTTAAATGGCTATTTTTATTTTTCATGAATTTCTTATATTGAAATCTTACGTACATTTGATTGACTTTGCTGATAAAAAATACTATGATAACTATAAATGAATTGTGTAACCGAAAAGATAATGTTCAGCAGATATTGGCCCCATTTACTTGCACATTAACTACGGATTTCTAGATCTGGATTGAAGTTCCAGTATTAGCTGTATATCCATTGGGATATTCCATCCGACTATCTCGGATCAGGACAAACTATCAAGTCTCGCTCGCTCATTAATCATTTACCGAATGAGTCATTAGTGTGTACCTAATCAGATGATGGTAGATTGATTACACAGCTTGAAAGACTACCTTGGGATTATTGTGCTATAATGGAAAGGGTCTGTGAATATATGTTAAAGCAATTCCGGTAATCAACCCTAACCAGTAAAACATGTATTGTATGACAAACAATTAAGAAGAATAAAACTTGTAAATATCTTAATTGAACAATCCTGGATTTTAACAATGAATAAGTCGGTCATTCGGCACACTTACACACTCTCTTTTTCTCTCGTACTTTTTAATTGTTCCAGACAGATGATGGTTCTCCGAACTACAATATTAGGGAAGTTAAGCACATCTGAAGATTTAGAGTATCATCACGTGAACGATGAGAAAGATTAGTCATAACGTCGTTCGCCTAGCATTCTACTTGAAGTCTTGTATATCCTCCTGATTCGTCTATTTTAATTGATTAAGTCATAAGGCATCTGTCGTGTATAAATGAATGGTGCATGCTGTATAGCGAACTTATAAATCATTAGTGGTAGGTACCGAATCTCTGGATCCTAAAAGGAATTAATCGTACGGATTTGTTGGTGAGTAGCGATGATAATGGCCTATTATACGTCTCCACATGCACGAATGCCATCCAAACTGTTATGTCCTATTCAAGTGGCTGTGTGGTCACAAATTGAACCTCAATCTACCCAGGTCTAATGTCAGTCTTATTAGCCACAGATCTACTCGTAAATAAAAACAGGCGAATATTCACTTGATGAGCACAACCCCCAGCAGTTTCAGATACAACGATGTCCTTGTTAGGAATGTATATGACCAGAGTTCTCGATTTGATGACGGCTCTAGTTCATATCACAGTGTACTTTGAAGACATGGTGTCAACATTTAAACAACTTTAAAACAGCCTATCTACCCTGTCTTGTCAGTGATGCCTAATATTTATTCGAGTTACGGAGCATTCTAGTTTTTGGCGACTGGTGTAACGTTTTAAAGGCAGGCACGGCATTGGATGCGCATAGAAACACTAACTTAATTCCACGTACAATCTATATAATACATTTGATAAACATTTGAATTTTATGTAAAATCTATACAGTAACATTATGTTGACACCAGCTTTACGCGCAACTGCCATTCGAAATATTTATCTTTTGATATTAAGATCACGACAAAACAGATATTTAACATATTAACTGAAATTTCCAATACAAATGTACTACACACACACATATATATTAAACTCGACACACAAATGTTTTTTATGCCCAGGATGCTGATTTGAAACTACCTGCAGCGTTTGCCGTTTCAAATTGATCTGGATATAGTTAAGAATGATGTACCTAATTGTACAGCCAATTAAAAACACGCTGCTGTTGATCACGAGATGAATACGTTTATTACTTTATATCAAATTATCTGCCTACAAATTGGTTGAGATAAATGCAATTCGAAGACCGTATTAAGTTGAACAACTTACCGAGATTTATTAGGCTATAACAATAACTGCAACATAAAGTTTATGTGGACTCCTTTGTCGGATAACAATAGACAAGGGCCTACTGTATCCTGTTTGTGGGATGACAATATTATACGGTTACTGTTTTTCACATTTCCACTAAAAACTTTATTTTAGATCAATCATGTTATTTATTTTTTCACTACGAGATCTAAATCGTCTAAAATGTATTTTTTAAGATCACAAACAGAAGAAAACTTGGTCGAATTATCTCCCAGACACGGGTACTATTTGGCCATACCTCGACGAGATGGCAGAAATAGCATACTGTTTTCATAATAATTATAATAGTTCGTCGTACCACACGCTAAATTTTAAAACTTATGTACATGAACTTACGAGATTCACTTCACATGCTTACAATGTTTCCGTAATTACAAGCTGGGCGGTATATTTCGAGGCGATGCTATCCTCCGAGAACCTAGGGCACGAATGAACTCTATATATTGTTCTCCACTTCACTGTCATTCTTCCGTCCACACATATATATATATACTGACGTCAATGGTAATCACTACGAACTGGTCGTTTCATTATCCGATTGATGTCCGTTATATCCATCCTGATATACAACCATTGTCCAGTTTGCCATTGTTAACTAACGTCGTCTGATGGGTGCCGTCAACGTCTGGTAATCTTCCTCCTCTCTCATCACACTGGCGACTCTGAGTGGTCTCGCATCCCGCGATCTTCCTCGGACAGTACTTCCTGTTACCTCTGTCCATCAGCTTGGCCAGTTTCGGTGCTACGATGTTCCTTAGAGTTGATTCCAACATCGGCGATGATCTGTTCACGTCGTCCGCGATGTGCTGGTTCAGCTTTCTCAGACATTTATTACAGGAAGAAGGACCCAGAACCTCGCAGTAGTCGCACATCGTCGGCGTCCCCCTTCTGCAGTAGCTGTTCAGCGTCTGACTGTCCCTAACCGAGTTCAGTATACTCTCCGGTGTCTTCTTGTATTGTAATGACTCCACCATCGGTTTGTTTGGTGTCTGCTTGTGTCGTCGATTTGGACTTCCATTCCTTGGACTGCCGTACGATTCGCAAACCGGACGCCGGACTTCTATTGGTCTGTTGAACTGCGCCATCGTCAACAACATGGCGCTTCGTATGTCGTGGCCTCCCGATGGCAGGCTAGAGTTGTGTTCGTATATGTAGCACTTCTCCATGGCGATGTCTAGGATTTTCGTTTCCGGACGTGTGGTTGACGCTGAGAGACAGTCACGGATCATTCTTGTTCCAACCAAAGATTTCCCGTAATTCCTGAAATTGATGTTATATACGTATGTGATTGAGTGAATGAGTGAGTGAGTGAGTAAGTAGCTTCTTTTGTCTTGGTACTGGTCACAAACACAGATATGAGTTGGATTCGAACCCCCAACATGGAATTTTGCAACGCAATTATCTAACCACCGCGCTATCGAAGCGTCCTGTGTGTTTGTGTGGATATATATATATATATATATATATATTACAGTTAATCTGTATAATCAGGTAATATTTATATTATCTGAACGTTTCAGGTAATCTGAAGTAAATCTCAGTTAACAATAGACATATTACCTGAATATTTCAGGTAATATACATATTACCTGATTACATAGATTAACTATAACATATACATAAACTTAAATATATTGTTATATTACTAAAGCACCACAAAACGTATCAGTTACTTACGCTTTATCTCCCAGCGGTCTAAAATAAATGTTGCACACTTTACTTCTTTTCAATTCTCTGTTTTGGTTCTTCGAACTCTGTTGGCATTCTATGGTCTTGGTGTACGCACTGCGATGGCTGCTACCGGCCAAAGATGAAGGAAACCTGGGATAATCCACTCTGAGCGACGGAATATTTGCAGATTTTACTCGTGGAATGAAATGCCTTTTCTGCCAATGTTCCATCGTCAAAGGTTTACCGTATTTTACTGGATAATAAACCAGCTAGAAATCAACAACAGATCCACTAGCGTATCCCTTAAAATCCTAGGCCATCTTTTGAACCCGTAGCATTCTTCTCGACCGGTTCTACCCTCGGGATCGATGGCTTTGCAGTAGAATGGGACGGGATTCTTCTAGCCAACGTCAGTTTGAACAGCCGCTAAGGAAATAACCAAATTGTTAGCCGAGAAGAAAAATAAACAATTCTCTCGTTAATCAGATTAGGTAAGCTAAGGCCGACAGGTACGTGTAGGCTGTTTTTAATCCATGGATTAGCGGGTATTAAACTCGCTGAAAGATTCCAGCCTACAAACGTTCAGAAGTTAAGCGCTTTATTGACAAAAACAACTAGAGATCTATAGACACATTGTGTAACTGTCAGTTGTATATAGCTGTAAGTTGTAATTGGTAATTAACTGTAAACCTGTGACTGATTATCAGCTGCGTCCAAATGTGAACTGTGTCAATATTCCAGGCTTGCTAATAACATAATTTATCAAAGGTATTTCTTATCATCATCATCATCATCATCATCATGCATAATTATTATATAGACATAACATATTTTTATAATTAATACAATTAAATGAGTTTAGAAAGATAATTGTATTATGTACAACCTTATATAATGTCCTTAATAATTATTAGCAATAAAACGACTAAAATAGAAATATAGACTATAATGACAAGATGTAGTGAGTGTTACGGCATATCAATGTAGAAGATGTAACGTAAATATAAATCGGCTTAAGCTAAGATTCAATATATGCGTTATGTGTCACGCTGACACGGCAAAAATGGAACGGTATGTAAACGGACGAGGGCGCTTCCATATGTGCGGGTACAGCATACGAATCATCATGCGGCTACGTATCGGCGCGGATACGGCAAACTGTAGGGAATCGGACGACAAAAACCGGATGGGGGAATCTAAAATATGACGCCAGGGGCAGGTTTTCCCGAACAATTTGGCGGGATTTTAGATTCTCTGGTCAACCTGAAGTATAGTTGGAATTTCTCACCATCAAACTGTAGTTCCATGACCATATTATGGTGTGCTCCTCGTTGAAGCCGGTTCTTGTTTACGTCATGCTCCGACATGAGCTATAGCATATTTAATTCTTTCCATTTTATATTATATTCCAGGAAGATTTCCCTGTATTTGGATAAAACGATTCTAATCGGTAAGATCTTGTGATGATGATCGATGTTTTACGGCCACTTTTGTGCACATGTTAGGCTAAATGGGCCCGCGCCACCTCCAAAGGTAATGACGCCAAGTCAAAGATGAAACAACCTTCAGATATGCCCACGCCGAGGTTCGAGCTTAGGTGGTAGTGATACGTGATCCAACGCGCTACCAACTAGACCACGGAGATGTTGTGTAGTGAAAGAAAGATAAGCTTAAATTCCATCAATCTACAAATAATATGCCAGCCCATAACTTCTGATCACCTTGCATCTTGGTATATATTAGATACCAGGTAGCGCCGAGGAATGGACCCTGGGACACACTAAAACTCCAGAAAGTCAAGACTAGATGAATGGCCATTTATAATGACTATCTGGTGACGATTAAGAAGATATGATCAGGCCACTAGTTACATAGAATGCGTGTCGAAGTCGACTTAGAAGCATCTCTTGGCTGATAGTGTCAAATGCAGACGACTGATCTAAAAATACTGCAATATTTCCCTGATCGAGCGCATAAAGTATCAGAATGTATTCGTATCGGTGGAGTCTCGGTTAAATTAAACATAACCTAAAGATTGGTAAAAGAAGTTAAGTCTTGACTCCGTACGTAACATAACCAAGCTGATAGACCAGCATGCTCCTGTACGATCGAAAGATCGGTTACATCCTATAATTGATATAACTTTGTATATCAATGAAGCCAAATAGTGATGATGTCTTATGTAGCAATGTTTTCATTTGTGCCTTAAATTGGACTTTTATCATAGTACGGTAGCTGCTAGTAACAAGTGATCAGATACATGAAGATGCGTAAATCAGAAACCTTTATTTTCAAATTGCTGGACAACGGTCTGTGATAATCTGCCCAAGATATTTGCACTTAATAACCCGTGGTAATGTTTCACCATTTGCACAATGTTCTGAATGTGTTATCTTAAAACCTTTTACAACTAAATATCATAACGTTATTTTTTGTACTATTGTATTTAATATCCTGTTCAAATGATGATTGGTGTTTTAATATCATGTTCAAACACATATTTTGAATACACGGATAATAACATTGATAAATCCATAACGTGGATACATCCAGCGTTTACCTTGTTTAATTTGTTATTGAATCATCCATATAAACACACAAAAAGATTAGAAGAAAGAATATTATCTTATAAACATATTTGTTTTGCAATCAGTGTGAAAGAAGACAATCCAATAAAAATAACCAAGGGCAGCTTCTACCAATACACAATTTAACATATATAACATTCTGCGTTAAAATAAATTGTAAAGACCAACTTCTTGTAAAAATTTACGTATATTACCCTTGGATTAATATCCCTAAAAAGATCTTCTAAACTAGAACACAGTGTAGGAATATGTGTTTGAAATACGAAACGGGGGGGGGGAACATAACCTCCCCTGCCAACAAATACTTGGGTATAACCTAGGAATGTCCTATGTGTGCACGTGATAAAACTAATACTTCTCGTCTTTTTAGGCTTCCAGTAAGCCATTATTGAAGGACTGGTTTCGCACAATGAAAGTTATTGGAAATTTTCTCATCCCAATGTTGCCGCCATTTTGTTATTGTGGTAAGATCTTATTGTCTGTCTAAAGTTTGAGTGGGATGATTTGTTTCTTGAAACGTTAACCCAATGCGCCTGTTTAGCAGTACCATTAGCTTTTCTGTTTCCCTCTATAGTCATGTGACTTGGCAACCAACAGAATATAGTACCCCTTTCCCCGTTAGTAATGTTTGTGTACGTATTTGTTAGCGATTTCAAAAATAATACTATTGTCCAGTTATAGACCTCCAATTGCTTGGAGGCTGGATAATGAATCGGTGCAAATGACAAATTTATTATGGATTGGTCTATCTATATATTTGAAGGTCAGTAAAATGGCTCGAAGTTCAGCGAAGAAAATGGATGTTTCAGCAGGTAGACGTTCTGTCAGACAGCATCTAGTCATTACAGCAGCGGTACTCACTAGGTATTCATGTTTAATTTCTGCAAATTTGGTAATGAATATATTTGGGTTTGTCTGTTTTCCTTTTTTTATGAATGGAGATTGTATCGTATAATAGGAATCGTAATTTTTCATTTTGTTCTTGCATGAATAATATTAGTCGCTGTATGGTTGAAATTTATATTGTTAAATAATTGTTGAATACGTATTCCAAAGGTAGGCATTTCACTTGGTTTGTTTTCAAAGGTAATCGTCAAATTGGGATGAAATGTGTTGGGTTTTGAGGATTTTAGTTTAGTTTAAGTGCATATTAAAATGACAATTTCTCACGTCTATTGTTCAATGATGGTTCACTGGCTTCAACATAGTTGCCATTGGATATGTACGGAAAGCTCCCATGCATAACCTTAATCCTTGATTTTATCCAATGTTTTAACAAATGATGGTCGTGCTGATCCATATACAACGCATCCATAATGCACTTTGGATCGAACTAGGGACATGTAAAGCCTTAACAACACTTTGCGATAAGTTCCCTGGGCCACATGCGATACTACTTTCAGAAGGTTGAGAGCCTTCTGACATTTTTATTTTTTTATTTCGGGAGGTTGGATATGAACAATGGCATCCGGCCTCTCAACCCTGCATCATGACGGTATCTCATGATGCCAAGCTTCCAAGTTGGATCATATGCCTTCTCTGAATAAATAAAAACAATATTGCCAGCATGTGCTCCAGTTAATTAAGTGCTTCTCGACTAGATAAATAGTTGATCGATTTTTCCTAAAGCCTCTCAGTACTCTGTCAGTATAGCGTTTGTTTCTCAAAACCATACTAATCTATCATTTACCAAGCAGTCCAAGTTTTATAAATACAACTGGTAAGGGCAGCAGGGCGATAATTGGATGGATTTGTATTATCTTATCCTGGTTTTGGAATAGGTAGGACAGTTGCTTCTCTCCAATTATGTCACCCAAAGCAACATCCTCCTCCAGGGTTGACCCATCAGCCACTGCCTTCTGGTAAATGAGGGTTCAAGGATCAAAGGTCCGAAAACAACCACCTTCAGGACTGAACGTAACTAACCTATTGGTCAGATCGGGCCTTTCTGACCTTCCGTCTTAGAAGGAAATTAAGGCCAAAGTAGTGTGTTAAGGTGTTTCTGTTCCATAATCTTTTTTCGGACATTCATAACAAGGACTTTTCATTTGGAGTGAGTGGGGTATTCGTGCCGATAGACTCCCGCATCGTTCTTTCTGGATATCACAATGTTATGACGCACTTAGAAACGATGATGGTAGAGGTGTGGGTCTATTTATAAAGCAATCGAATAGCTTTAAAATTAGAGAAGGTTTGAGGGTATTTATTCCACATGTTTATGAATCACTATTTATCGAAGTGGAAAATGAATCTCAAGAGAATATAATCGTTGGCGTCGTTTATAGACCCAGCATTCCACAATGTGCTGATTTATCTTCCTCTAATCTGTTTGATATTATGGAAATTATCAATTCCAAGTGTAAAGTAAGCTCCCGTCTTGGCGATGCTAATATTTGAAACACACTACCAGTTAGCCCATGGAGGCATCCTCATTGGGTCTTTAACGTCCCCTTTAAAAAAAAAATTCAGTGGAGACGGCAGGACCATTTAAAGTGGTCAGCCACTCACGATGTTTAGTCGAGAAATTATTCCTTGAAAACGTTTTGACCTCTTGATGGGATTGAACCTGCGATCCTTGGGGGTCTGAGCAAAACCACAAAATACTTAACCGCTATATCACCGAAACTCACACAGGACACCTTCATGAACGTATTTCTTAGACATTTATGGAAGAGTGATGTTTAGACTCATTAATCACTTCAGATAGTCTATATCTCTTCCCATGGAGTAATCACTGATAGATCAATGCAACATTAACATAACAACTATAGACTTAGACACCATGCAGGTATAAATAGGTGTAGAGTCCAGTTGTTGAGTCTCGGTGCTCTTTACACCGAAAACACACGGCTGAGAGACGAGTACCTAGGGAAAGAAATCCCACAAACACAGGTATGTCAAAAATAGGAGTGAGTGAGACAGTATGGATGTTAGTGGATAGGAATTATTAATTATGAAATATTCCTAAAGCAGTGGCTCTTTGTACAAAATATTGTTCATATAAAATGTATTAAATACGCTTTTGGAAGTGAAGATGCTAAAACATAAATAATACAGTTGTTTATTAATTGTAACACCAATTTAACAAACAAAGACTGGTTTTCCCATCAGGAGATGAAATGTATTCCAGAACTAAATACATGTTTTTTCCAAATAAAAAGAATCCTGATTTATTATCGAAAATAGAGTGAATTATATTACAGTTAACATATAATCTAACATATTGTAGACCAAAATAATAATTGATGCTGGATGATTTTAAGTGCACTGTGATTACTGTGATGTGTTATTGTGTACGTTTATGGAAACAAAAACCTTTAAAAAAATCACCAAATATATGATATAAATTTATCCTTTAAACAAATATACAACAGGTATAAATAATTTAATAAAAATATATATTAAAAGTCTATTAAATCAGAGCTTATCAGCAATATGACAATGTCAGAATTAATTTAATCCAGTTTTTTGACATAATTGCTTCCACATAAGACCGCTATACAGTCTATTGTAAAATATATTTAATCCATTACTACATCAAACAATTATTTCATCGGTTGACTGAATATCATTCAGTAAAATTTTACATTATATCACAGATGGCTTGAAGCTATATTACACATTCTGCTCTTCTTGATAGAAAATTCCAAAACTAAATTTGGTGATATATTTCTCATTTACATGCATCTAGATTATTCACAGTTGAAGCTAAGATTCATCTTCAACTACTACTTCATTCTCTGAACCTGCAACTTCTTCTGGTTGCTGAAATAAATGAATTGCAATAGAATATGTCATTAATTATGGTAAATGGTACTTTATTTGACAAAGATTAGGCTTAGTAAAGTGCCCTTACTAGGAGGAATCATGAAAAGCTGCTATGTGATAAAATGCCCCAAATGAGGTAGGTAAAGCTTCACACAAAAGATAAGTGATGGGTCGTAAATGGTTTCTTAGAACATTATTATGGGAAATAGTTGTACCACTCAACAGTTACCTCTACAGCAGCAGCAGCGAGTTCTTCCTGGCGTCTTGTCTCATACGTGTCCTGAGCTTCCTGTCTTTCCTCATCTGTATATTCATCTTTGTCCAATCTTTCTATCCTCCTTAATGCGATCAGAACTTCCATTCTGTAGTCATCTTCATCAGCAATGGGATTATCTATAAAATATCACAATATCTAAAATAAATAATTCTGATTGATTTTATATAATTAGCTACAGTTTGTCAAGAATACTCCCCCTCCTCTCCAATAAAGACACAAAAACAGATTAAAGACTATATTTTCATAATCTTTCCAAATAAAATTGTTAACTTTAATTATACAAGTAATTTGTTTTAGATCTTCATGATCATGCAATGCCTGTATATAAGATGCAACAACAAAATCTTGTTTATTTAAAATAACAATTAATAGCTGATTTGAATATTCTCCATCCAGCTGTAATTTCAGTTGTGATGTGATTTTAAAAAATCTGTTATTAGATATATCTATTTTAAAACCGGTGTGCATTTTAAACAAATAACATTCAAATAATGATAAACATTTGTTAGTGACACTGTTACATGAATATGAACAATGAATGTATCACTCACCAGACAAAGCAACAGCTCGAAGTAGTGGTAAGACCATTAATTTTTTTATTTGTTTCATATCCGTGATGTTATTTCCTCTGTAATATTAACATAATATGGTACCGGAAGTAAGATAGGTTACATACATCATTCAGAAGTATAATTTCATTGAGAAACAACAAACTTTTTACTACACTTCTTCAAAAATATGACAGGATCAATTTAAGGGAGAAACAGTTATATTTGATTTGAATATTCTCAATAAAGGAAAAAAATATATTATTTAATAATACCAAAAAAAAACAAGTGATTTTTCTCAAGGAGAATAAATAAAATTTACCAATTTAACAATTATTGACAAAATTGATCCTATTAATTCCACCAGTATAAATACTATAATTTGTTTGTGGCTTCCAATAAGGAAACTGGAATAGCAAGCTCAATCAATAACAAAAAGGTGAATATGGATTAATGTTGATAATACCAACATTTTTGAAATCCTGGCATCAATAACTACTGATGTGTTTGCTAAAATACAAAAAAACATAACAATAAACCTATTACCTCAGGTTAATGTATTGCAGATTTTTCATATTTTCAGAGAAGCCATCAAGATTTTCCAGCTGATTGTCACGAAGGTGAAGAGTAGCAAGATGCTCCAACTGATCCAGACCTTCTAACTTAGTGATCTGATTGGCTGCCTGAAATTAATTACTTAAATCTAAGTGGTACTGTCACAGAAAATAGATCATTCTATTTTTTTGTCTTCACAAAACATCTCTACAATCTTTTAGTTTTAAATCTATTTTAACAACCTTGGCCAGAACAGTCTGTGAAATGGCTACTGTAAACTAGAGGGTATATTTTCCATGAATATTTCTTATCTGAATCACATTAACAAGTCTGACAATGCAATAATAGTGGAATAATGAACTCTGGGCTGGTGGTCTGCAGCACAGTGTGCCAACAACTGCACTGCAAAGTCCTTAGAGCTCCAATGCATTAAAAGGTTTTATAGCCCCTCAGCATTCTTTTTAGTTATCAGAAACAAATGTTGACTAGTAACTAACTTGCTTGGGAATAATAAATCTGGTCAACTCTTCATTAAACAAATTACAATATGATTTACGAAAAGTCCAGATAACAAAACGTTCAGCTAAATTTGCAAGTAATGCTTAGAGAACTGTGACCCAGTTAATAGATATGCCGGTTAATTGAGGGCTTAATTAAATCAAGTAAAACAAACTTATCATTACATCAAGACAAAGGGTGCATTGACCAACTCTATCCGAACAAATGTTATTCCAACCAAACGTACAGATAAATGTGACAGCCGCTCAAGCTTACCATGAAGAGATTTTTCAGGTTAGGGAGACATATTCCAGCAGTTGATGTCAGCTTGTTGCCTCTCAGTTCTAATGTATGTAACCTGCTCAACTTATTAGGGTCCAAGCCATCCACTAATGTCAGCTCATTGACTGAAAGTCAATTAAACCTATACTTATAAATCTGATTGGGGAATGGGTTTAGCGAATGGTGACCTGAAAAATTGATATAATATCATATTACACTTTTGACACACATACGCACTTACAATTAAGACAGAGCTGTTCTAGCAGTGGGTGGTTAATTCCTTCTGTTGTTTTAATTCTGTTGTTACTAAAGCTTGCCACTTGTAGATAAGGTAACTCATCCAGTTTAGCCGAGATCAGTTTATTGTTATCAGCTTTCAGGGTCAGAAGATGTGTCAGTGAATTTAAACAGCTTATATCTCTTAGATTGTTCTTTGATATATCAACATATCGCAGGTGTATGTATGAACTCAACACACTGATATCAGTCAGCTCTCTGAATAAAAGAAAATATTGTGATGTTAAAGAATTTATATATATATATATATATATATATATATAGTTTACACAATTTTATCATGTTCAGATTAAAAACAATTTTTTTAATAAACTATTCTTTAAATTATAGGACATGCTAACAACATTGATGATACACAACTGTTGAACTATCTCCTCAATATTTCTAACTTTTTGGTAAGAAACGTTTTGCATAATGAAACAAATAATTTTTAATTAATTGCTCACTGATGAGTGAATGCCAATGGGTGATGCTGTTATTTAAGACAAATTAAACTATTAAATTACTTCATATTTAAATAAGTGAGGGCACAAATGCAGTAATCACGATTAAACCTGTCACAAACCTTTTATGTGAGTAAATGGCTTGTATAGTCATAGTACACATGATACATATGGCTGAAAGACTATTCCCAGTGAAATATTCCACAAACACAGGAATGACTGGAGATTTGCTCTAACCATAACCCAATTTTGATTTCAGTGTTTTGTGCATTAGAGGACATATTGATTAAGGTGCTATATAAAAATTACTATTATTATAGTATATTATCTTACTTGTGATTTAATCCAAAAAATAAGATTATAAAGATAATATCTGCTTAAATTTACCTCCTAACACTAAAAGAATTTAATATATTATTAACCTAAAATTCATCAAGTTTGATATTTTAAATATTTACGTTCACTCTGCTAGTTAAAACAAATACAGAAACCTATTTATCATACAAATAATCTATCAGCACCTTTTTGACACTAAGCCACAACCAATACAAATGAAAACAGATGTTTTAAAATATAATGCTTATAATAATAGAATAATGTACATTATATTTTGAATAATTTACACAGGTAAGGAGATCACCATGGAACCCATTTTTTGTTTAAGCCCTGTGGCTTTAAGTTTCATGGGTTCTGGGGCTCTAGAATGGTTGGCTTGCCTCAAACCAATCAGTTTCCTAGGGGATGGCTCTATTAATTTAATTATGTATATATATATATATGTGTGTGTGTGTGTATGTATGTATGAAGGTATATATGTCTATTTATCTATATATATATTTTTTAATCATTTATATGAAACAACTATCCAGTAAATCTAGTTTTAACACAAATCACATAGTTGTCAAATAATACCAGTACATTGAGCAGGGAAGGCTTCATAGCTTAACTAGTCATGCAAATGGCAATAGATCTATTGCACCTGGGTTTAAACCCTGGCTAGGCCATGGCTGAAGGATCTCATCTTTCACGTCAGTATATGTGCACAAGTAGTGGTAAAAATAGCAACACTCATCCCCACATCACTCGCCAAGCTCAGTAATAATACACCAGGAGCATATCATAATGCTCAAGCATGCATGAAAGTATATCACATTATGATAACAGCACAAATAATGTGTGTATATACCTTTCGTGGACATCTAAGCGTACATATGCATGTGCCAGTCCATCTCCAGTTTTACACAACAAAGATAATGATTCTGCTATTACTTCTTCATTAAGAGGCATATCTGGATCCTTCTGTTAAAAGAAAATACTTATTTAGTCATTCAGCAAAGGGTTTTCAAAACAACAACAACAAAGATGAGTAGAAGAGTAAATATGTCAACAAAACAAGTGTGTAGAAACATTGAAATAGACTTCCATTTTATGAAAGTGAACAACGGTTACTGAGACAGAGCAAAAACAATAAAAACATGCAGATTAGGCATGAAATTGATATTAATTATCACGTAGATGGGTCATTAAAAATATTCTTTTTAAAATATACAACTTTGCATTTGTGTTTGTCATGTTCAGCACAACCTGCCAATTTCCCAAACTTAAGTAAAAGACTTATATGCTGTTGAATACTAACTGAATCCACATGACAGCCAAGTACATGAGTAAATATGAATGAATAACACTGCAAGTTAGTTAATAGTCTGATTTACCCATAGATTTTTAGTGTGTGAAAGAATAATAAAGTTGATAATACACATGTACATGTACTTATTTTCACTGAAATACACAGAAAAATACAAATAATAATTTTTTTTAATCCAGTAAAATGTGCCCCCAAAAAAACAATGGTGCAATTATTTCCAATTTCTCAATTTTTTCTGGTGCCATTTTTAACATACCCCCATGGATACAATGTACATCACACAAACATGAATGTGATATTTCATCTTTATTCACTCAGCTACATATATAATGCTGATATAACTACTAAATAAAAACACTGGACATCTATAAAAGTAGATTTTATTGATCTGGTGATGTGATATGTATAAAGACATGAAATTGATTGCAATCACATCACACAACCATATGATTTAACCAATTTATCAATTCACCCAGTGCCTGGAGAAATACCACATTAAGGTGAACTCCACTAATTAAACCACCAATTGTCTAGCTGTAATTGCCACCATATGAACCAGTGGCTGCCTAAACAACAAGATCACGACTGGACAGACTTATGATATAGATACACCCCCATATTCATAACACACTAATGCACTAACATTCCATATAAATCCATTATCTTACAAATGACATTTTGAATATTTGGGAAATATACATTCACCAACCAGATGCATCACATATGGCTTGACTATAGTCAGGTGAGTTCTATGTAATATATAGAATAATTATAATATATACAAAAATTACAGTTTGGTATAAGGTTGAAACCATATAATATTGCTTTTGTAAACATTGTATAATAACTGATTACATTTACAATGTTATTGATTACAATAGACAATTTCCGCCACAACTGCGCCATCTAGCGAATGTCCATTTGCAGGTCCCATTTCACCAGACTCACTGAACCATATAATAAAAGCATTCTTTTACCAATCATGAGATCATGGCTATCATAATATTTTATATATTGATAAAATGTATATTACAGTTCCCAACTTGATTTATTTTCAATAACATGTAATTTTTTCGAGCAAAAATAAACCGACAACTTTCCCCTGTCTATTATATTGCATCTATGGGAGTTCCGTTCTGGGTATAAATAGGGGGAGGAGATGCCCAGCCTGACAGGGAAACAAGTAGATAGATAGATATACGCGTGAACTGAGTGCGATTCTGAGGGAGGCAGACAGTGAGATACAGGCAGCTAGATTGATAGACATGGTCATGGGGAATCTGAGGGATTATACATACTAGAACTGGTCATATATGTATAAAATTCAAATATGTTAAGATAGAATAGATCTACATCTACTTGAGTCTAGTCAGTAGACTAGTTACTAGTAGATCTAGTAGTAAGTTACTAGGTACTTAAAGTAGTATGATTATCATTATGATTAGAGACAGACGGGCGGACATAATGATAAACCCCGTTCCGATATTACTGCACACTGTCAACAAATCACATATATCCTAATTATAATAAGTATAACAGAAGACATTATTACCTAATCAACAAATAAACATTCACACCTGACGGCATATCGATAAGAAATCTAATGTCAACAAACCTCCTCTTCCTCCTCCTCCTTTTCTTCTTCCTCGCCATGTTGTTCTTCCTCGCCAAGAGCCTCCTCTTCCTCCAAACCTTCTTCTTCACCTACAACCGCCTCTTCTTCAACGTCAGCCATCGTAAAACGTCGTCAAAAACGCACCAAGATCTCCAAACAGACACCAAGTGGTCCAATAAATGAGCCAACGAGACCACAAAAACACACATGCACCAATAGTTGAAATATGGCGCCGTTTCCAGGGCAACCTGTCACATCTCGCCCGTGCGAGATTAACAAACAATTTACTTCATTTTCGCAGTCCGACTTAACTTTGTTGGTGTAACGGTTCTGCCAGTCTACTTCGTAAACTCGATGAATAATCACGTCTTTTAATTTGACATTAGGTGGCGAAAGAGTTCGATTGATTTGTTGCCAAATCTCGGGGGGCCGCGTGACATTGATGTGGTAGTCCCAGTTTCGCTCCACTGCTCCCGGTTGAGCAGAAGAACTTTCACGGTAAGTTGAATGTATCTGCTATTTTCGTGTTATTTGTCAAATTTAAAGGCTTCATGGCGTCGGCGACAGGTAATGTTGATTATATGATCAGCTGTATTCTTGTATGGTTTATGTTGAGTCAGTTTACTTGTTGTCTTCGCCAAAAACTGAATATTGTTGCCTATATTACTATAGAAATTAATATTTTTAATGTGACATTTGATACTTTGGCTCTAGTTCCTCCTCTACAAATCGAGGTAACGGGAATATTTCAATATAATATACATACAAAACATGTAAAAGCATGCACAGAAAATACGCAGTCACCTATGGGAACTTTTTAGTAGATCTATTAACATGATTATGTAAGTTAATTAAATTTACAATTATTATTTTATTTTTAATATAAAAATTAAAATTAATAAACTTGTTGAATTTTGATAGCAATTCTCTATCCGTTGTGTGATTATAATACTGAGATTGTCATTTATAGCATAGTGTCATTTTGTATATAAAATAATTGAGTCATGATGAAAATATGAAATGACTTGCTAATAGTGATTAGTGTGACATTGTGATCGTCTGTCACAACTGATGTTGTGTGTCTGCATACGCGCACCTATATGCACGAACACTCATACACACACGCGCGCGCGGACGTGCGTGCATATACACAAACACCCTTATGTATGCTTGCATGTCTATGCGGATATATCCACTCTCTCACAGACGCGCGCACGCACACACACAAACATATGTGTGTATGGAACATTTTATTTTTAGATTAATGTATGCATAGTTGTATTTAGATTTATGGAGGTAGGTTTCGAAGGATGTTTAGATATGTTGATGCTCTGTGCCTGTTGCCTCTTACTATGTACCATAAAACATATATGTGTGTATGTGTGTGTGTATGTGTGTGCAAGCGTACATGCATGTACAGGTGTATATATATATATATATATATAGTTTTAATTTGGATAATTTACATTTAATAAATTCATCTAAAACAAGCCTATTATCTGAGAATGAGCCTGAAACAGTTATTGTTAAATTACAATTCCTGTATGAAATATCAATTTTTTATAATTTGAAGCTGTACCCAGCAGCTGGTTTGGTCAGCAGAGGATGACTAAATACATTCAGGCTATATGAAAATAGATGGCAACACATGTTGTATGAATACCATTAAAAAAATAAACACTAGTTATCTCTATGGTAACTGAATGTGCCGGCTGTAAAGGAATTTATAGCCATTAAATAAGGTCACATGATCTGTGCTACTTTGGAAATGTTTTATTTAATTTTTGTCTAATGTCCAGCCCGAGAGTCACTATGTGACCAAAATTAGTTAATAGTTTGCCAACTAGCAGTAATGGCTTAGTTGGATTGAAAAGATTCGAGAGATTTCTGCCATGTTTTGATTCCGCTGAATTACCGGTTGTATCTTGGTTATCAGCATGGGAATCTGCTCTGTGTATACATCTGGTGTGTGCTGGCATATGAATTAATGTCATAGTTGAACATTTTCAGTGGCTGTTGTATTGATCAGATTTAATAATGTAAATGATGATGCCTGGTTTTATGTCGAGTGGTACTGATGGCTATTGTATTTGTGCTGCCAGCTGCTTGTTTTATGCCACTTTCCAACCCAACTTCCTCATATCAAAAGGTTCCAAATCACTGGCCATCTACCTGTAACAAGACATCCCAGGTGTGGAATATTTTCTTATTTGTTAATATTGTCCTCGGGTGGGACCATGGCACAGAGAAAGCGTCCATTTCTATAGGCTCTCATTGATTCTTCAGGCTTTGACATTTGGGTGTTTGCTTTGCTAGTTGCCATGGTAACGTTTCAGGTACTTGGACCGTGCACGTCCAGACAGAACTTTGGGCAGGTTGGAGATGAAACTAGAATAAAGTGGGCCCAGTGTTGTGTGTAGGGGGAGGGTGGTAGGGGGGCGGGAACGCTCTGTTAATACGTTGTCTCCTTTTGGGTGGTGGTAAAGAGCTTGTGCATTTAGGCATCCAATAGAGCATTGGCTCTGGAGGAGGACAGAAGTTTATCAGTGGCTGGAGAAAAGCAGCCATAATCAATGATGCAGAAACTTTACTATGGCAACAAGCTCAGGCTTATTAAAAGAATGGTGTTCAATAATTCAGCTTAGTTATTGACAAGAGACATTGTCTGTGAGCTCTGCTCAGACAGGTTTTGGTTCTAAGCTAGTTTCCAGGTAGCTATATTGCTGTGACATAAATGTTTCTGGTGATAATTTTGGTAATTTTATGAGGTTGAGAGAAGGAAGTGGTTGTTTCTGTAAATTTCTTCCTCCCAGGTGAGTTGATTTAAACAATTTGTCCCCTTCCCGTGGTATTATCTCTGGATCTTGTTAGACGTAAACAGAAGTAAAATTGTGCCAATTGTCAGTTTATTGGGAAGAATGGTGGGGATGGTTGCCTTCAGTGGGCGCACAATAGTACGTGTTTGATTGTTCACCAATGACTGCGTGCATACATTCATTTACATAAGGAAACTATTTGGTAATATTGTGTTTTGCGTTCTCTCCATCTCTGTCCCCGTGTGTGTGCGTGCGTGTGTGCCTTTCTAATCAGTCAACCACAATATGATAATCCAGGTTTGCCAAGATAATTCTTTGTTATTTTGTTAAGTTTCATCAAGTCAGTCATCCATTACTGGACATGATAAATGTTTCTCATATATACATGTTTTGTTTTGTTTCTCGTACTTCTTTCTACTTGAGAGATTACTTACTGAAAACAGCTAAAAGATAGATTGGTATGATAAAGGACCCTGACTGGGGCATGGGCTAGCTGTGTAAGGTTATTTATATTATTCTATTCAACTTTTAGTGTTTGTCATTTCTTGCCATTTTATGGTTTGAACTACTTTCTTATTGAAGGATTTGATCAAATCTGTCCTGCTTCGACATGTCCGTTTCTCATTCAGTATACTAATAATAGGTCATGGCAATGTAAATGTGGTATTAAGGTAAAATCACTAGTGAGTGTGTGTGTGTGTGTGTGTCTGGCTTAATTATTAGTGTATTAACAAAGTGCTGCTGTGGAGTGGCTAGTATTGTTATGAGCCAAGGTAAAACAGAAACAAGTGCCCAACGCCGACTTCCTATTGGCTCGTAAAGGTATGCCCTTTATTATATAAATTGGGACATTTGAGCATTTATGGTGATAGCTGTATAATTAACTGTGTCACCAAATATATCTCTCCCCCCCGCACCCACAAAATCAATACCATATGCTAGGTTGTGGCTAGGCTTAGAATTTGGCTAGATTTACCTATATTTGATGGCTTCTGGTGGACTTTGGAGTCACTGAACTGGTATTGTACAGATACTAAATTGATGTTTTTATCAAATTCTGTTTGCACCTCAACCGGTTACTATGATAAAATATTGGCCAAGTACTTGTGTATATAGTGAAGTGTGTTGTGTGTACAGATAAACGTCCCATTTGCTGAAGAGTCAACAGTAGTGGATATTTTAAAAAGTCTTCATAAAATAAGTATATAGTATTACCTGTAGAAAGTGTTCTTGTCGTCATTTAGGCGGCCTTTTAAGCAGTGAGTTAACTTAGATAAATCAAGTAAGTGCACGATATATATATATAT
Organism: Paralvinella palmiformis; assembly: GCA_025642065.1. NCBI lineage: Eukaryota > Metazoa > Annelida > Polychaeta > Terebellida > Alvinellidae > Paralvinella > Paralvinella palmiformis. The sequence goes on along the minus strand of JAODUP010000030.1, from coordinate 27,299 downwards.
ATATATATATATACACACACACACACACACATACTTGGAGATAATCTCCAGTTTTGTGAGCCACTTTTTACCACTGCTTGATTTTTTTTTTCAATACATGGAAAGGTGAAAACTATTTTTTCATCTTAGAGTTAGAGACACTTTTGTTTGGTGTTTGGATATTGTCTGTGGGAGACCCTCATGTCACATATCCAGTATATGGTAGACGTTTGGTGCGAAAGCAAGTTATTGATTAAATAGTCACTGTTATATGGTCAGAGGAAATTCTGGTAAATCTGTATGTTAATTTCATGGTCAGTCTATACACAGGACAGGTATGACCTGACACTACAGGCAAAAAACTGTGTATGTAGCTTAACTCTGTGTGTGTGTGTGTGTGTTTCCCCGACACACACACACACAGTTCTGTCTTTTTTGAAAGCTTGTTGCTAAGTGTTAGTTGGCGCTGTGCTCTGGTTTAGTATAGTGTATTTAGCTGATCATAATATTGGAAGTAAACTGTGTGTAACGCCTGAATTACCATTGCTATTGACTCCATAGCTACCACTATTTATTATGGTGGTACATTAATTTATGAAGTTTGTATAGATAATCCCTGTTATGACATGTTCTATGATAGAAAACAGTAATTATTTCACGGTTTTAGACTATTTTGTGCGTACCCGTTCGTGTACTTACACAGGCGTGCACGCGCGCGCGAACATACACGTGCGGGCGCGCGCACGCACATGTTTTATTTTGTACATGGCCTTCTGATCATTTCATCTCATCACTTGCTGTTCATTTAACTACGCTATATCGTTTATATTTAGCTATTTCCATCATAATCAGTGAGTGCTGATATTTATTGTTAATTAATTTGTACCGAGTGAAAATAAAGATGATCTCTGTATAATGCTGGTACATTGTGGCTAGTTGGAAAATCTACTTCAAATGAAACCATGACAACCCCGCAAAGTGATAACTGTATGTTGCATGTAGAAATGTGCCGATTAGAAGTTGTCATAGAATGAACAAAAATGGACATTAGTACAGGAAATGTTGTTCTCTGTAATGATAACAGCCGTAGGGTCTAGTCCAATAAAACTATTGTCAACTAAAGGCATGCCATAACACACCGGTATAAGGGCTGGTGAATTATTTTATGTCAAATACTAGTAATTACCTGTGAGCAGAAGTTGATTGCAATTGTTCTCATGTGAATTTCAGTGTGAAAATATTTGTGCATAACATTAAATGGTTGTGTTTCTCTGTTTCGAATTTATGCTGATGACAAAAAGAGGCAGTAATTGTGGTATCATTATTTTGAGAGCAATGGAAAGTTAATATTTCTATGAAATCTGTTTGTGTAATATGGAGGAATGTTGTCTCACTTGCTGGTGGGCATTTTTCTGCAACACATCACTTGTCAGTTTTCTGAATGTTAAATAACAAACTGATTTCGTTGAGAAATTATGGAAGTCATGAACCTTAGGTGTGTGAGGACGGAAGATATTTATTTATAATAACACTATTAAAATTAGCTATTCAGTATGCATTTAAATTATGGGTTAATGTGAGTGTGATTGAGCGTATAGCATGCATTTTGCCACTGGTTCAATAAAAATTGGCATGAAGGTAAGATTTTTTTAATGAATTATTTGTGCCGTGTATGTCTTTGTTGCTTATACTGTACCTGGATATATATATATATACCCGACCATAATGCCTTTGCGGAGGTGAATTGAATAGACACAGACAGAACTATTTTGTCTTTGAAGTGATAACAATTGATAACAAAATTTATGGCTTCACAAATAGTATGCTGATTAGATGGCAAGATAAGTGTCACATGATTAATATGCTGCCATAGCAGCAAACACTCACCATGGTAACAAGTGATTTGTAGCTTGGCATTGATATTACTCGGACAGTTCAGATGCCTTTTGGTTTCTTTTTCCATTTATCATTTAATCGCATGTGTTGATTACCTCCACATTAGCACACAAGGGACATCGGAGTATAATCTGTAGGTTTCGTACCAGAAGGTGTTAATAGATTTGTTCTGTTTTTCAGAAGACTATGTCAGAATGGCCAAATCAGGTGGTCTCTTCAAATTAGATGCTATCTGTGATAAACTAAAGACCAACTTAAAGTCAAAAAGCATAACTGACCATTCCAATGAGAGACCAGATCACGTGCAACAGAATGGCATTAGTGTCGGACCAACAAACCAAGCCAGTGAGGATGAACCCAACAATAACACAGACACTTTAGACGTGCTCAAAGAGATAAATATTGCTTTGACGAATCATGATAATGGTGCTTTGGGAAACAATCACGACGCCACCAATATTACCGATTGCGTTTTCACTGCAAGGGATCATGAAAATCCTGAAGAGAAATCATCAGGATCTAGGAGTAGGAGAAATCGGAGAAAGGCACAGAATCCTAGGAACATATCTAACCTAACAGTAGAGCAAGCCAAAGATGAGCTAGCTGATTATGAAGTGAACAATCCTGGTGTGGACTTCAGCAGCATATGTGAAGCTGCCATGGAAGAGGAAGATGATGGTGATGATGGTTGTGATCAGGAATGGGATGACAGTCTACAAATATGCTGTGATAACGAGAACTACGGACATAGTGACAGTGAGCTCAGCCAGCTGTCGGGTGATGGCATCAGCAGGTCATCTAACTTGTGTGAGGCGTCTTCATCTGAAAAGAAGGCAATTTATGGCGAGGCCGTTGACGCTGCTTCTACTGCTGACTGTGGTATACTGGATTTGAGTATGTCACATGCAGCTAGCTCTAGATGCTCTCCTCCCTCTGGTATGAAGGGCTCTGCTGATGACAAATCCTGTAATGGTATGAAGGAAGAAAATGGAGTGCTCAATCTAAGTCTTGCATCACGAGATATTCCGTCCAAATCAGTTGCAGTTAAGTCAGAGTTTGGTCCAAATTCCTCTAAGGATGAGGTGGAGATGAAAGATTATGCTGAGAATACGATGAATGAATTACTAAGTATGTATGGCTTGACCGATGAAGGAACATCAGATTCATCAGGAATCAATCTGAAGAACTTTGACTCCGAGTTATACCTAAGAAAACGCCATCTTCATAATATTAATATGTCAAGAGGCAAACAATTCTTTGATCAGCCTTCATTAAAGAAGTTAAAAGTAGAGTCAGAAGTACTTGATGACAAAGTTAACCACTCTTCAGGTAAGATAAAGTCAATTATTTATTTTGTTGTCAGTTTTTAAAGTTTGTAGTTAACAAGTGTTGGAATATCTCACCCCTTGGCTAATATAAATATGTTTTCTTCATTCTGGTTTTCACTATTAATCAATATCACAATTAAATATTTAATATTTCGGTTACAATTATAATCATAAAACTTAGACCAATTACATTTGTCAGTTGTAAGTGATTTAATTCCATAAAATTATTGTACTGACTATACAGCATGAGGTCAGTGATGTTAGTTACACAACTTAATTCTAATTGAATATGTATATTACTATAGATTACAATGATTATTTCCATTAACTATATTATTATGATTTGTAGAAATATATAATGGAGACCAGCACTTATTTTTTGTTAACAATAGTATGTGTGTGTGTGTGTGGTAGGTAGGTAGGTGGTATTTAGTGGTACACTTTTATTGTCCAACGTTTAAAGCAATGTGCTGTGGTTTGGGCACTGCATGGCATCCTCTAGGTAAGGGTTTTAAACCTGATGTTATTTGCATTTGTTGGATGTTTCATTTGGGAGTCATCCCTCGGCCATATCTGCCTGAGCTAGCCGGTGCCAAGCTTTAACAAAACAGAATTTTGTTAAATGTGCTGAATCAGTTTTACAGTTAAGGCAGTTGTATATGTAGCAGTTGACTGATGGTGTACAATATGTTAGTACTTCATATATAGTCAGTTGATTAATGGTATAAAATATTTTATTAATCAATGTTTAACCAGTTTGTTGATGACTAGTCAATGTTAACTCATTCCGGTAATTCTGTACAATCTGTACAAAAGTTGCTACTTAATTGGTTAATGGTGACTAGTCTTTTGGCTAATGGTCAGCCATTATTGATACATAATCAGTAGTTGGTGTGTACTATTGCTCTGATATTGGACCAGTTTCAAGGTATTCAATCAGTAGCATTATCAGTTATAATCAGATATAATTGTGTAAAATAACATTTACTCAGATATACGAGATACGTTTGCTATGACATGATTTGATATAAATATAGATATAATGGCCTGGACTCAAATTACATTATCTTCTTGAAACCAAAACAACAAAAGACTGCTCCTTATTCGGCAAGTCCTAACTAACTGATATTTGACCTAGATCTTATATTTTAAAATAATAACTAACAATTGATTGCTACATTTACTTGTGTATGTTTTTAAACAAGCAAAACAGCACTTTTTAACATTTATGCATTTTTGTTGCAATGCTTCCGTCAATAATTTTCTCATGAAATTATTTTCCTTTTTAGTGAATTTGTGTGTGTGTGTGTATATATATATATATATATATATATATTGCGTGTGTCAGTGCTCATGTGCACATTTTCCATTTCCAGATATTTGTATATCTTTTTTTACAGCTGTTATAACCAAGCACCTTTCTATTAGATTATGTGAAATATCAAATTCTATCCTTCAAATGTAATACTTTGACATTTTATTTAAATTAAATAGACAACGCTGAATGTATGGCATTTTGCTCACATTCTTCTGGTGGCATATAATTGCTTTAATATTTTTTCTCTACATGCGAACACAAAAACCGTCTAATAATAATTCACTACCAGTTTGTACTGGTCTTATACTGTCATTCTCATATATATATAAAGAGATAAGATGATCATGTTTTAGATAGTAGGATGTTTTGTTCTCCATCTGATGATATAAAAACGATATGTTAGTTTCTGTCTGCTTGGCTATATTCCTCTCTCTCTCTCGGGTTTAGATTTAACTGTCTAGTAGTTAGTTTAGACATTGCTGTATCATGTAGCCGACCACCAGTCTTACCTCCAGACAGTGAGCCCTCCACATTATTCGTTAACCAACGGGTCTATGTTATGGTAATTTATCATACCTAATCTTTTAACAGCTTATTCAAGTTTTCTATTTTATTACGTGGTTGATATCTTAGAGGATGTTAACAGCTTACTGTCATATTGGTAACAGTATGATTAGTTCACTCGCCGTCTGATTTGTAACAATCATATTATGCTCAATTTCTTAAACGTCGGTTCAGCCAGTTTTGGAATTGGGGTTTTGAGTCTTGAAAACATAGTCTCACCTCGTCTAATTAGAAATACTCCAAATACTGTTACTATTACAAGCCAGAGATCAATCAGTATTTCTACTATGTGTCTTAATTTATTTGTAGATAGTTTACTTCAGAAAAGTTTCATTTAGTTGCTTTTACAAGAAAAAGCTTATTAGTTCTGAATAGTTTATTTGTATCTGAATGAACAAGAACGGTTTGTTCTTAACAATCATTTTTATTGCAATGGTGAATGGCAGGTTATGCAAGCATGTACATGTATATAAAGCCATCCAGGCAGATAGAGAGACGAATACCCTTTATTTTATGCAGTTTGCTTGCATCAAATAATTTTGAGTGGAGAACGCTTTCATTCAGTGAAGCAAGACTATTCATGGTAATATTTAGGTAGGGAATTGAGGCAGTTTTGGTCTTGAAAAGGGTTTGTAAAAAGTGGGCCTTTCTTAAATGAGGAATACCTCACTGTGTGAGGAAAGCTAAGTACCAGTTTATATATTATGTATATGGTAGGCTGGAGTGATTGCTTAGCTACGACACTAATACAAACCTGTGTAAAGACACGTTGGGGGAGGTGTTCCCCACCTTGCCAATCTCAATCAATTACAGACAACAGACGCTCGTTACCAGAGCAACGACAGCAAGTAAACATGATTGTCGGTTGAAGCGGTTCAACTTTGGACTTGTTGGCTTTGGCTGCTCGCTATATATCAGTATTTTGAGTGATACTCAATAAATATGCATTAATCGAATGCTTCTTACCAATCAATATTTGCCAATGGCGACGGTTTTTTGCCAACCATATTTGGTTATGCGGACAATTTTTCATAGCCATATATTGTCTTGTACCATAAATCGTCCAGGCTGTCTCTCTTTCAAATAGCTACACAACCCTTCTGAAGACCCATACTTGTGTTTGTGGCAGGATTTAAATTGGGTTACCTTGCATTGTACTTGACTTTGTTGGTTTATCATGATATCTTCTAACAGCTTGTTTAAGCTTGTATTGCCAACGTATGATCATTCAGTTATAGCTCTAATATATTGCACAATCATCTGATTTCAGTCACGTTTCAATTTATGGCTGAACATTTGTCTGTTTCAGAAAGTTTACAAATTTATTCGTAGTCAAAAGATTTATTATATTTGATTTAATAACCCTTCTTTTGTATTTTTTATGTTATTGTATACCTTAATTATACTTTTTTATTGTTGTTGTGGTGGATGTGAAGTTGAATGTGGCCAAATTTATAGAGAAATGTAGATATTGTAGGATTAGATGGTCAGCTAAAGAATCTCTTCCAGTAAATCATTGTGAATCTGTATCATATAGTTCATGAGATAACAAGTTAACCTGGGCTTTATCAGTCTATTTATGGCTATGAGCAGAATGCTTTTGATATTTGTTTCAGCATAAAATGATATTTGGAAAGTGAGCATATGGTAACTGAAATGAACATTTATGTGATTTCATCTAAAATGGCCATAATTGGTAGCATTCCAACCATTCAAGGTTATTTTGTTATACGTTCTGCTGTTATTATTCTAATAACAAATAGGATTTCCTATCTGTCATACCAAGCATGAATACATGTACACATTTGTGTGTGTGTGTGTGTGTATTTCCAGATCAGCATCAGTTGGCTTTCTAAGAATATGGCGCATTGTGTTTTGGTGAGATATCAGGCTTTTTTTTGTCACCAAGCTATGGTGTTTTGAAATCCACTCACCTATGATATGGCTCTAAAGCACATAAATATTCTTTTAGAAAATATGTACATTTTCACCTGAAAATTCTTCTCACAACTAGGCAGCCACTTGGAACCCGAAGACACTGCGTATCTGTCATTTGAATAAAGGTTGACCTATTTTGTTTGCACTCAAAGTCCTCAGCATAGAAATATCAAAATGCGTCGTTTTGTGCTGAATTTTATATCTGATATTTTCTGCTCAAACTCGCCAAGTTGTTATTTTTTTTGGGGTAAACAGTTTTAGTGTCACTTAGAGGTAAGAGAAAAATCTCCTTTTGATTTACTTTTATGCAAAATAGCGTTAAGTTTGTAGAATGGCAGAAAGAAAACATTTTATTTAGTATCAGTTAGAAGAAGCTTTAAAAAGTAGAAAAGTTGTGATAATTGAAGTGTTCTGTTTAAGGGTGTTTTTTTCTCTCTCTCTCCATGAGTCATTATTCCTTATTGTCAGTAAGTGAGTCTGTTATTCAGCCAAACATCTGCTTAGTCAGCCAGTCAATCCATGAATTAATTTCATTACTTAGTAAATGTTATTTATTCAGTATAGCAGTCAGTGAGTTATTTCAGATATCCACTCATTTATAGTGTTGTTTTCTCAGCTATTAATCTGTTAAGTCAATAAGTCTCTTTGTTATGCAGTCAGTTAGTTAGGTCATAAATTGACCAATCAATCAGTCAGTTGGTTTCTTAGCTACTCATTCAGTCAATTAATTCCTCAACTACTCAGTCAGTTAGTTCGTTCCTCGTGTACTCAACCTGTCAGTTAATTTCTGGGCAACTCAATCAGTCAGGTAGTTCCTCAGCTACCCAACCAGTCATGTAGTTCCTAAGCTATTCAACCAGTCAGATGGTTCCTCAGATATTCAACCAGTGAAAGAGTTCCTCAGTTACCCACTTCTCGTCACTTAGTTAGTTTCTCAATTACACACCCAGTTAGTGGGTTCCTCAGCTACTCAACTATCCATTCAATCAGTCAGCAGTCACTCAATCTGTTTGTCGATTACCAGTTACCAATTCCGTCAGTTGGTTTTCTCAGCCACCTTTATTCATTTGGTTCCTCATATACGTTATTCAGTTGGTAAGTAAGTCGGCTGATTTCTCAACTACGAAGGTTAGGAAGCATTATTTATAAATATTAGCCCACATCGATATATAGCCGTGGTCACATAACAGTGAGCATAGATCTAGGACTTTCTTTACTCCATAACCCCGTAGATTATTTTATGTTTGCGTTATCGCCAGTAGCACATCAATATCTTATAGCCGCCATTAAAAACAGACCCTGCCGTGTGTGTACTACCTACCTGTACACGGTTCGCTGTGCTCAAGGTTCCGTGGCGCGTGAACGAGCACAAAAAGCAACCCCCTCCCCGAGCAGCGCCATCTATTATGGGTTCCCTTGGCAACCTATTTTGGCCAGTACCTCCGAAGCTCGACAGCCATTATTCGACAAACAAAAGCCGCCAAACACATTGATCGCGTTTCGTTATGGCTGCCTGACGCTCGCTTCTACCTGTGATTACCCTGGCAACGGCCGATACAAACTTCGCCGCGTTGGGATTATGAGGTATTTGCCGCCGGCCCACGGGTTGCCACAGCAACCAATCACGCCAATGGGTGAAACGGACAATCGATCCAATGATGCGAGACCATCTTTGAGTGACGTCCCTTTAACTGGGTCGCTATCGGCGTACCTAGCTGTTACTGGGAATGGGGAAGGGGGGTGGTTTGATGGGGGGGGGGGTTGCTTTAATGGTAAAGAGATGGTTACCTGGCGACAGAGAAACAATATATTGATGGTGGGCCGTGATAAGAGTTGAAGTATTGAAAGAACATCGGGATATTGGATCCATGGTAGTGTGGGTGGCGATGGGAGTGGGTGAGGGTTGGATCACCGTGTGTACGGTTTAACCGTTTAGTGGCCGCTGAGTACGTTCCACAACCCGAACAAATATAATGTTCATTGTAGAACATTTATTGACTTTTCTCCCGGTGAAGGCGCTGCAATCCCGCGGCAGAGACATGCATCGGTTTTGACCGAAATATTCCGCGTAATTAAATAATAGGCAATGGTTTATTGATGAGTTATTGGTCAGGTATACTATAGAAAGAGGGTGTTCACAGTATGTTATTGTTTATTTGCCTGTTACATCAGTACCAAGTATTGGACAGTTGTTAGCCAGAAGCTGTCGTTGTCCCAGGGAACGTGTTTATGAGCAAGCTAAATTTATAACCCAAATAGATTATTTCCTTTAACATTGGTTCGGTGGTTTTTGCATATAAACCTAGGCCGATCAAATGTATTTCCTGTATACCGTGGTAAGTGGCCTCCGTAGTCTACCGGTAGCGTGTTAGACCACATATCACTACCACCCGTGTTCGAATCGCGGCCTGGGCATATCTGAAGGATGTTTCATCTTTGACTTCGTTTCATTACCTTTGGAGGTTTCTCGGCCCATTTAGCCTACCATGTGCACAAAAATGGCCGTAAAACATCAATCATCATCAATCCTATATGCCGTAGTGTAATATTTTCTCTGTTTAAAATTGTATTGCGTCCGCTCGGTTGATTTGAAACATATCATACGTTTGGTGACACAGCCCTAACATAGGGCTGACACAACGTTTAGAACAGGATCAACCATACAGTGATGATGTTTGTTATAATGTTACACACGGTAGTGTTTAATTATCAGGCCGAAACAGAACATGGACGTGGGTACCAGCACAAAAAGTGAGAAAAAAACCCTCACAACTGTCAGATATAGCAGTAAAAGTAGCAACACTTTGTGAGAAAAACCCATAAAATATGTTAAAAGTATGTTGATTTAGTGTCCTTTATATGAGGTGCCTGATGACAAATTTGAGAAGATGTGCTATCTATGAATAGACAGATGTATGTAATTATATAAGCTATAACTAGTGTGTGTGTGTGTGTGTGTGTCAGTGTGTGTCCGCCTCCGCGTGCGTGTGTGTGTGACTATATATAGGTTGTGGTTCCCATTTTATGTTAATATCTACACATTTTGTCAATATTTTTCTCTATATATTATTGGTTTGTTTTTATGACTCCGTGTATCAAGGTTACCTTTTTAGGTAAATACTATTGATCTTTAATATTTAAAAGTTTCAGGCACTGGTTCATCATTTGATGGTGTTAATGTATTGAGTGTCTGAACGACTGCTGTTAGTAATGGTCCTTTATTTATATTCTTATTGTCAGTGACAGAATATTTTAGTGTATTATGTTCTTTCATTTTAATATAGCTTATTCAACCAGTTATGATTTTGGTACATAGTTTTAATGGTTAACTTAGGAAGGTAATTTCATTATAAATGCGTTTATTTTTCTGTTCCCACTTAGATAAGTCAGTGAGTGAGAGGTTTACAACTAGTGGATGTTATATAAAGTCGTGCCTTAGTAATGACATGTTGTCAGACAGCCGTGCTGACCTGTCAGTCAGCTCTACCAACCAATCAGCATTGCCAGATTATCAGAAATATCTTAAAAGGTGAGCAAGTTTTCATAAAGATCTAGATTTTTTTGTGCCAGGAAGTAAGAATTGACAGCATTTGAAAAGCCACTCATTATGATTGGATGATATCAATAAAGAATCATTGCAACTTTACTTACTAAAATATATATATATATATATATATATATATATATATATATTTGTGTGTGTGTATGTATGCGTGTGCATGTGTACATACATGTTTGTGTGTGTGTCTATGTGATTCAGTGAGTGAGTAAAAATGTACTGGACCAGATAATAAATAAATGATAAAATATGTAATAATAATAACAATAATTATCACATGTTTTCAGATTATTAACAAAAGAATTAATAATACCAAATTGTTTGTAATAACTTGTATCTTTTGTTAGTGGACCCCAGGAGATATTATTTATAATTTATGATTATAATTTCTCTATGTACTTTTATTACTATATGTAAAAATGTATTATTGGTGATAGATACTGTATATCCTGTTATATGATATATATGTGTGTGTGTGTGTGTGTGTGTGTGTGTGTGATTGTACAGATGGTATCTAGTACTTTTACCCTGATCAGAGCATTTTAATAGTAGATTTACCATCATCTACACTGCTGATAGCGATTCCTGGAATGTCATTGAATACTTGTAGGAAATCAAAAGCTGAAGAGTAAATATTTCATGTAAGACATGTGGGTTGTTAATAGCTCAATTCAGAGATGTCCACTTAATGTGTAGAGTTTTCTATGGCATAAAACAGCTACATAAAACAAGAAGCAGCAATATAATAAAACTGTAAAATTATTATAACGAAATGAAGCTGGAAGTTTTGCCATAAAACAATGCACTATATTATTACCCATGTGATGATGTTGTGACATAACTACTTTGTGATTGGTGCATTAAACAGCCTAGAGAAATAATAAATATGGGATCAGTTATCAGTTTATGAAGCATATATCAAGTCTGTGTCAGCTCCATCAGTCTATGTAATGTTTGTTGTAATATTAGTTTATTAACCATGTTGTAAATCTTGTTCAACCAAGATCATTATCAAATCACTGACTTACAGAAGTTACGCCAAATTTCATAATCATTTTATCTCTACTTATCAGCTATTTTGTCATGAAAACCTCTAGTTTTCTCATGTTTCATGCTCCATGTGTTTATATTAATGAATTTTTTTATCGTGCTGTGTAAGTATAAATTGACTCCTGTTTATGAGCAAGTTCTCTATCATCCTGAGCTATTGGTTATGTTTAATGTAATTTCTGCTTGTTTTGTTCAGTGACACAAATCTGATGTCATTAGTGACCAGGAAATCCAGATTTTGCATAATTGAAAAGCATATATAGTGTGGCTTCAGTCCCCAAAAGATCTTCTCAGTGTTTTATCTGGGAGTGGAATAATTCTTGATTTTTTTTTAAAACGCAACAATCTGATTCTTTATGCCTACAGTCAGATGTGATCTATTTAATTTTTACCTACTACTAAGTTAAAATCTAACTTTGTAGTAGAACAGAACTTTGTGTTCTTGTAATTGATAATATTCAGTGACTACATGAATATAATCGTGTGTGAATTGATGATGGATATTGTTTACATATATGGCATACATGCTTATTTTGACAAGAAGAGCTAAATACCCACTGAAATTGGGAGGCTAATAAAAATTCTAAAACTGTTATCTGTGACTAAAATAATTATTCATTGAACATCCATGGTTTATATCAATGCACCATTATCTTCCAATATAAGGCGGCCATAAGAAATTATTTATAAATGCCAGTTTAACTTTAACAACTTTATAGATGCAAGATCATAGAAACGTCAAGTGTTATGCACAGATATGACTGGATTCAAATTAATTGATGATCCTAGAGCATCTATTTCAGATTAATATGTTGCTGCGGTAGTCAGGGAAACTGTCATGTTTGTCTGGAGGAATACCCTGCTATGATGTTTACTTGTATTCCACATTTGTAGAATCCATGATTCTCAACTAATTGTATTTTGATTCTCACTGTTGAGTGCCTTTATAGCTATTGCACACACATGCACATGTGTGCACACACACGCACACGCACACACATGCACACACACCTACATACACACATACACATACACAGAGAGACAGAGAGGGAGAGATAGTTTGTATCAGTGAATAATATATAATATTGATGTTGTAATGCTTAAATTTGTTGTTATATGATGAGCCTATAGTCAGTGTGAGACAGCTGCTTTCTGTTAATAGTCTGGGCTTAGTCAAGTAATTTAACTATTTTTAGTTGGAATTAATCAAATGTCAGAATTCCAAAACATATTTGACTAACCAAGGATTAATCAATTTGAATGACTATTTGATCAGCAACAGTGAATTGTGTCATGGTAATTGTCAATCAATATTCAATGTATTGTACCAAAATAAAACTTAGGCTTTTGATGTCTAAATGTCTTTTTTTTAAATAATTTCCTCGGGTTGTTTTTTTCTATCAGAACTTGCCTGTTATTTAATGTTACATTTTATATTTGCAGGTTTAATTCCTATCAGGAGTGTCGTAGTAATCACTGTGAAGATATGGCTTACAAGGAACACTTTCATTGTTTAGACTGCAGTTTTAGGGTAATGACACATGCATGACAATAAAGCACAACAAGAATAACCAAAAACTGGTAAAATAACATACTGAAAAAATTAAGCACAGTTGACCACAAACATTTAGGTTAAAATTTCACCCTGGCTATGTGTGAAAAATGTTTCATTTTTCACTTCATCTCATTGCCATTGGAAATGCCTCTTTAATTGGATGAACACCAGTTAATACCTTTTTACCTACTGCTAATACACACACACACCATGCACAATTCTGAACCTTTTCCCTGCGAACAGAAATTTTTATGAATTTTGAACATATTATTGGGTATTGTGATCCCCGACTTAGACATGACCCAGGTGGTCACCCTGGTTCATATTTTATCTTCTGCCTGATTATTGTACAGTATCATCAGAAAATTAACTCTTTAATTTATACAACATAAACTATTTGATCTATTAGAAAATGGTTACTTCTGATCTGTATTGAATTTTAAATTTAATTGTTTTTCTGTATTGTAGGTTTTCATAAAAAAAGAAGAAATGATTCGTCACTTTAAGTGGCACAAGAAGCGAGATGAGTCCCTCCAGCATGGTTTTATGCGATACAGTCCAATGGATGACTGTAGCAAGAAATTTCCTGGAACATGTACTCATAATGGCAAACAGACACATTACCATTGTTTACAGGTCAGTCATATTTGTAGCTATTTCTTGATTTTTTCTTGGTCAGGCAATATATATTTGTGATATCACAATCATAGTAAATTGGTCAGTCCTAGACAGTGGTATACTGTGGATTATGAGATAACTAGATATGAGCAGGGGGGTTAGGCTTCACTTTCATACAGTTAGTAGATGTGCACTGGCATCTCCTAGTTTATTACACCACCGATGGAAACTTGCACAATACACAAATCAAAGATAAAAAACCTGCAATGGAAAAATGAGAAGAGTTCCAAATAACTTGAGGTAAACAAAATATGAACATTTTGGCAAGCTAGATATTATGCAACAATTTCAAAATTTTACCTAAATAAGAAATTCCAATGCTTTAATACTAGAATAGGCCAAATTTACTGACTATTAAAACAAACTTCACCAAAAACAATATATGGTGTACCATTACATATTGACATTTTACAATAAACTTGTACACATTAAATATAGTTATGACAAATTTATAGTAAAACCCGACACTAGACGCAATCTCCAATGACGCATAGAGTAACCATGGCATCTGAGATTCAATATCACTTTCAAATTATGATACATTAAAATAACTAACCATGATTACTGACATCCAAACTATCTAAAGTATCTGGATCCAAGACAATGAATCACCACACTGTGGGCTGCACAAATGATCCTAACACATGTAACAAAACACCATTATTAGCTAAAACCTAACTAACAGAGTACAGTTCACATAAACTTATTTACTATTCCTTTCATCTATAATACAACATATAGTGTGAAGATGCATCAACTCCAAATATGACATACGGCAGGCCATTTACTTTTAACACATGATATTACTATGCTTATTATCTATTTCACAATCAACGACTCTGCTATGGAAGGGTATGCCCCCACCTCACATGCATTATTACCCTTAATTGGCATTGTCATGTGACTGCTTCTTTAATTTGGTTCTACAGTAATTTATTCATTCAAACACATTATATTCAACCATTTGGCTACCCATTATTAGACTTATATTTCATAACTACAATGCGGAGCAAAATGAGAACACTTCTTGGCAGCCACTTTTGGGAAACACGTGCAATTTCTGGTGTGCCCAAAAATACTATTCTATTCCATTATTTCTAAAACTACCAAAAATATTGTTTCACCCAGCCAACTATCCATACCTAATTATTGGACATATCAAAGGTGGCAAAACTAACAATATAATTAATAATTCATGGCACAAACAAAAGACCCCACAAACATCGCTACCAACTTAATATTTCTGATACACATAGTAATGTGGCTTAAGGCCATTAGGTGGCAGCATCTCCTTAGCGCAACCCTAATCACAACCAGAAACAGGACATACCAATTGGTCATCATGAATAAATCAAATATGTGTAAATAGAGGCTATATAATGCACATCTGGGGTGGGTCACCACATGCTCTGGTTAAATAGAATTGTTCAAACTAACATCTAGTGAAATATCTAGTCTAGTAGCCAATGAGTCCATTACTGATTGATTTTAAACAGTTCATACTTCATTTATTGGCACTAGTAGTAAAGCCTTTGTATCACTAACCACGGATGATATCTGCCATTATTTTACATAACATATCTATCATATTGATTGATCCACATGACAGGTCGGATGCTCCAAGGTCTACATAAGTACATCAGATGTACAGATGCATGCTAACTATCATCGTAAGGACAGTGCCATACTTCAAGAAGGTTTCCAAAGATTCCGTGCCACAGAAGACTGTGCCACTCCAAGCTGCTCATTCTATAACCAGAGAACCACACATTTTCACTGTAGAAGACTTGGTTGTACATTTACATTCAAAAATAAGGCAGATATGGGTTAGTTTGTTTGTTTGTGATATATTGAAATCCTTTTATTTGTGTTCTTTTAGCATATTAGGAAAGTAAGTATGTGACTTGTTTGCCCTTGACACTGGTCATACATGGGACACATGGCTGGGGGGGGGAGGGGGGGCTGTTTGCTAGATAAATGAGAAAGACGATTCCTTTAATATGGAATGCAAGTCATTTGTTTTTGTAATTGGGAAAGACAATTCTTCACGTCATATTAAATTTATGAAATTTGATTTATTTAGAAATGGATAATTGTATAGTGTCAAAGTGTAATGTCATATGCATTATTTTGATTTCTTGTCCATTTCCAATGACTGCTGTAAACAGACTCTGGTATTTTTACACTGATTTTGAATTAATCTATGCTCAAATATCACTTAAAGTTTTGTGTTTTTGATAGTTTTTGATATTCTGTAAATAGGTTAAGTTTATGTGCTATGGTGATCATTTCCTGATTTAGATAATAATATCAGCTTAGGACCAGTGATGTTGATTGAGGATACACTAACCTTAAATAAAGTTTAATTTAGTTTGAGTCTAAATATCAAGTGAGAAGGCCTTCTTCTGGCTTATTTGTTTCAGTAGCCAGTGCTGTATCACATTTTTGATCAAGTCATTGTTATATTTGCCAAGTAGGGCATTTAATATCAAATGACAACTGTGGTGAGCACCAATTTGCTCTTCGTTAATTGAGTAAATGTTAACACTTTTTCACAAAATGAAGATGTGGGTAAATGATTTGATTGTGTTCGTACTTATTTTGCTTCATTCATTATATGATTTGCACTTCTATTAAGCTTGATAAGTGATTGTAAATTATTTATAGGAGTATTCATGTCGTCTTTTTACAGTATAATTCATGTAATCTTTTATAGTAGTAATAGTCTTATCATCTTTTATCATTTTTGTCCTGTCAAATGTTTCAGAGAAGCACAAGGCTTATCATCAGAAGGATGAGATGCTTACAAAAGATGGGTTTAAGAAGTTTATGAAGTACGAACATTGTAGTTTTGTTGGATGTCGATACAGCAAAACTAGTAACCATATACACTGTATTAGACCAGGTATGGATTTAGTGGGCTAATAATCTCTGGATCACACACTTGATGCATCTTTTCTTTTAAAACAAGCACTATTGTCTGCCCTGCTATACTCAATCAATGAATAGATATATTTTGTAAAATGTGGAACTTAGGTTACATAATACAACTATGTGTTTCACATTATAATTGTTAAATGCAAGGATGCGATTTCAGTTATCATCTAAAATCACACATAGGAAATATTTTGATATTGTGAAGCCAACAGTTTTGTATGTATTATAACTTGTCTTATTAGCAATTAGCAACTATTTTTCTCTAATACAAGCCATTTATTATTTGCTACAAGTTGTGTCTTATTCATTCAGTGATTGGTTTGTTTGTAAGCTGAAAGGTATATTTTTTACTGCTAAGATTTATGACACGGTTATTCTAGGACCTCTAAGCTCATAGGTTCTACTTCCAGCAGAGTGTTATCTCCATCCCTGGGGATTGCATGACTGATTTAGCAAATAGTGCATAAAACTGACTAAGCAATTACATTTAATTTAATAACAGACAAGAAATGACGTAGACTTCTAAGTGTGTTAGTAAGTGTATTGATATATTCATTATTTTCAGGTTGTCATTATGTGTTACACTCCACTGGACAATTGTACTCCCATAAAAGGAGACATGAACGTGCTAACTATGATAGTGCTTACCGTCATTTTAAGATTAGTCCAAACAAAACCCAGTCGCTGACCATTCCACAGCAACAAATACTTCCTTGCTCTATAGCAGGCTTCAGCGATGCAAACACAATAAAGACTGAAGGTGCCAGTGGGGAGGACTTCACAAATGTGAACCATCCCTTGAATGTGAGTGTTTCAGAAACATCATCATCTACCTCGGAAGTGTTGTCACATGGTCAGGATATGTCCATGACATCACTACCAAGTACTCCAGGTGATCCAGAGCCAGGTATACCCACATCAGCTGCCATGAAGATTGAGTCAGCTGACTGTAGTCCAGAACACAAAGTACCATCATCCACGATCGCAAAACTGGTCTCCAAGTTAAGTAATCATCCGCTGAATGACTCGCTGACTCTGCCCATACCAGGCCAGTCTGCTGGATCAGTAAATAGCAGTCTGACAGAAGTTGGCGTAGTCACTTCACCATCATCTGGCTCAGTACCGCTCGGTCCCAATAACGCTGTTAGAGCACCATCGCCCACAACAGCCGTCGGACCTGGAGGATTTGTACCAAAGGTGTCGCCTCCTGTTAATGAGAAGAAAGAAAGAGATGAATCATGGAAGAAGTTTCTTACCAGGTATGTGGAACATGACATGTGTATAGCGTATTGAATCATTAGGGAAATGGGGGAAAATAATATAAATAATAGGACTGCTGTAATGTCTAGCCAACTGCTATTGTGTCAACGTAAATTAATGTGTTTTTAGAAAGGGATAGGTAAGGTCCTATTATAAGAGTTAATAAAACACTGAGTTAATATAACATTTTGTTTTTCCAGATATACAGCTAATGATCCATGCCACTCAAGGTGTCAATTTCTGTACAAGGATCACTATCACTGTAACACAGTCAACTGTGGTATGCTGTTCAGATCTAAAGATCGCGTACGAGAACATGCCAAGTAAGTATATGATGACCCAGAATCATATTTTTATTACCAAGTGGTTTTGCATGACCATGGTTGGAGTGAAACCAGATTGGGTGATTAACAAATTCATTACGTGCTGGACCCTTCCATTTTATTTATATGATGCCTTCGGAGTTTGTCTCCAACACACTTCTCCAGGAATATAAATTTGTTTTGCATTGATTTAGTTTTTTCTTGTTATATTTAGAACTTACAACTTCATTACTAACCATTAACAGATCACTATATAATTTTATATATATATATATATATATGTGTGTGTGTGTGTGTGTGTTTCTAATCCTGCTTTACTTAAGAAAATAAAAGCAGAATTTTATGACTTTCATGTGATTTGTTCAATAAAGACTATTGTTGATGTAAAGCAAATTCCAAAACAAACTGCTAATAATAGAAAAATTACTTTCTGTTATGTTCATACAGGTTACATGAGCAACAAGAACGTATAACATCATTAACGTTTATGGTTTATGAAGAGAACGTTTCCTGTTCAGATAATTGTCAGTATAACCGCAAAGAGAAACATTATCATTGTTTATGGGTAAGGTTATCCTTGAATATAATTTGCTAGTTATAATATTTTGATAGATTTTTATCATTTTTATTGTCTTAATCATCTTTAGAGAAGTCTGTTTTACCAAGCAAGAAGTGTTTTAGGGACTTTTCTCTTTTTCTCACTATACTGAGTTTCATTCAGATAGCAGTTTAATATTCCTTGGAAGGCATCACTTCATTATACAGAACATTAAAAAAGATAATAATATATGATATATCAAATTTCCAAACATAGTATATTGTCTATACGATCAATACGAGATGTCTAACAAACAGTGAAATATTTAGATAGCAGGTTTACATTTTTATATAAATATGTTAAAATGTATAGTTAAATACCTGACTCAGAAAGGGTGAAATAGATTAGTTTTAACATTTGTGTGTGGATATAACAAGCATATTACATGGTTACTTGTAAGGATGGTATTTAAATATTTCTTCATCAATTATAATATCAATTTGTTTAACAGTGTTTTATTTTTATCTTTCATATCTTTTATTGTAATGTTGTGTGTTATTTCTAGGCCGACTGTAAACATGTCATCAGTGCTGGATCAGACCCAGTGTTCAGCCGTATGGAGCATTACAAACTACACGAGTATTCACGTGCCGCACAAGGAAGACGTCTATCGGGCAGCAGTCCTATAGTTGGTACATCTCCGGGTCTGAAGCGTAGACGTGGTCGGCCACCAAAATACCAGAGGAAGGAGATTACTCAAGTACCTAAAATTGAGATGACCGATGAGCAGATTTTGACTCAAGCACGACTCCATGGTCCAGACCATTGTATCAGCAGTGGCTTTAAGAAATTCACACCAAGTGATCCATGTCCAGATGAGAAGTGTATATTCGCCGCAAAGGGACATTATCACTGCATACGTCAACGTTGCCATCATGCCACAGACAACACAGATCTACTAAGTTTACACGCCAAGGATTTCCACAGCTACATCCACATACTCGAGGGATTTGAGTTCTTTGACAGGACTGTGAACTGTCGTCGTCCACATTGTCACAACAACAAGGCAACAAGGCATTTCCACTGTGTCCGTCCAAACTGTGATTACTCATTTGTCCGAGTGTCCACCATGGCTCAGCATGATAAAAAACACAGGATGGCTGAAATGGGTCTGACACACTCGCCAACAATTGCCGTTCCCACAATGGCATTCCTTTCCAACAAAACTGTTCCCATCATGCCAATGTCTGTCACGCATGCCCAACAGATGGTAAGTATTGCACCTGCAGGTCTGGTCAGGGCTACAAACACTCACTTCCCCACAACGGCATCCAACACCTGCACTCTTAGTGCTGGGATTGTTCAAGTGACGCAGACTGCTCCCATCATGGTAGCCATGCCACCAAGACATCCTCAGCCATCCCACGGTATGACATCTTCTGGCAGCATCCAGCCGATCATCATAGCTCCAGTAACAACGACACTACCGGTTACCAGTATGTCGAAGCTTATACCAACTCATGCTGGGCCACTGGTTAATACTGGCGTAACGGCACCTTTGATATTCAAATCAGCGGCAAGCAGTTCTCAGCTGCTGCCAGTCACAGCTCACATGCCACTGATGGCCAGTCCAGTCATAAAGCCAGTGGATAGCAGCATGACCTTCACTCCACAACTGATTACTATTGCTCCAAAACCAGTAACAGGTGGTGGATCTGTTACATCCAGTAAGCCAATACCGGCCACCATCTCCAATAACCAACCTGGACTTACTGTCCTCCTCCAACAAAAGGTACCCAAAGTGATGCCACAGACCAGTTGGGTAAACCTTCTTGTCAAGATGCACTGCTCTCCCAATCAGAACTGTGGACGACCTTTCTGCAAGCTGAAAAAGAAGGACCACTTCCACTGTTTTGACTGTAACCAGGCCTTCTCTGATCCTTTGCGGTTGAAGACTCATGTGACAAAACATGGTTTCCATGTTGACAAGTCTGACATGTTACAGGGTAGAGTGGTGCCTCTGTCTGATCAGCTGTCAAATGTACCAGCTGAGGAAATGGGGGAGAGTTGTTCTGATGGCGAAGAGAACAGCAACTCACTAAATCTTGTCCCCGGAACATTTTCTAAACTGTTTTCGAAAGGTTTTGACCAGGACAATGTTGACAGTGATAGTCTTGATGTTGTGATGGATTTGTCACTGTCTGCCAACAGATCATCATCACCACGTGAAGCTAATACAGCTCCACAAGAGGCCAAATCAGCAGCCCAAGTGAATCTACCAGCCACATCAGAAACTGATCCTGAGTCAGCACGACATGAACTACTCCAGAGTCTTGGGCTCATAAAAAGAGCTGATGAATCAGCCAGTAATGAGATCATGAGAAGGCGATCTACCAGGAAATGTATTTCGAAGAAAAATGAAGACTTCATTAAGACTGACGAATCCACAGGGAAGTTGAATTGGGTTGGTAGTCCACAGCCAAGTGAAGTCAGCCCCAAACCACAGATCTCTGATCATGCTGTTGTGTCTCGACAGCCATGTTCTATGAAAACCCAGATCCCTTCTTCCAGTCACTCCGTTACCAGCGACCATTCACTGCCTTCATCTACCCCACCAACTTCTAATACTAGCATTAATCAGCCAATCACTGAGAAGGAAGGCAGCAGTGTAGAAGGATACAGACAATACAAATACAATGAAGATTGTCAGTTTGAACGTTGTGCATATCGCCAGAGTCAGTCTCATTATCACTTTTTCGCAGAATAACTGTGGCTATGCTTTCTGCGACCTCTCACGATGGACCCAACACAGTGAACGTCACCGTCGTCTGATCAATCTGATGGGTGATGAGTTCGAGGAATACAGAGCAAGTGTAGACTGTGCCAGACCTGATTGTGAGTTCTCAAGGAAGTCGACTCACTTCCATTGTCTCAAATGTCCATTTATTTGTAAAGAGGCCATCAAAGTTACCGCCCATCGTACTAAACCACACTGAACTTGAAAGTATCTCCTTCATGATTTTCTTAAGCTAATTGTTGTTTGGGGAATAAATTATAAAATACAAAAATGAAGGTGTTTTATATGTTTGTGTTTCTAGATATTGCTGAATTTATAGCCACTTAATCCATTGCCATGAGACGCTTTATAGATTGTGAGTTTTATGAGTGAAGAATAATTCATTTCACTGCACAGCATTAGTCGGACATTCATGATTCTTGTGTGAGTCGATGTGATTAGGTTTTCTTCTTATTTGTACATGATGTTTTCAAATATGTAGCATAGCATTGATGCAGTTTGTATTTGTATATGATGATTTGTTTTAATGGTAGAGATGTATTGAATTATAATCTCCAAACTATGCTCCAGATTATAGATTTTGTATTTTTACGGGGATGCAGCAGGAGCAATGCTCATATTGTACATATCATATACGCAGGTCATATGGGGGCAGCACCATCTGCTGTCTAAAAATTGAATCTTAATTTTAATTACTTAGCTCATAGAACATTGTAGGACATAACGTTTCTGTACAGGGTTGGCATTATTACTTTGTTGTGTATTTGCTGCATGACAGACTGACAAGTTATTTAATAAACCAATATGTCTTAATGCCATACAAGAACATCTTTTTGTTTACATCCAACTAATGATCAAATGTCAGTCAACATAGTATAGTATTATAAGATGATCCAAAAGTAAAATATTTGTATTGGTTATTACTGGCTTATAAACCAGCAATTAGCAGATATTATCCTGACTTAATACGTGTCTCTGACACATGCCATTCAATCAGTTTTATTTGTAAGAACTTTGGAATTTAAACATCCATGCTTCAGTCTCTCCCGTTTCTTTTTTTATGCAAACAAACTTTTTGAAGTTATTTGTTGTTGTCAGACGTGTATAAATGTTTCATTTTCTCGGCACTTCTTCATTCCTAAACGGTAACTTTTCATGCGCTAAATATCACGTTAGTGTGTGTTAAATATTTGCTATTTGTGTCACTAATAATTTGTATATTGATTGTTTATGTTTGTTTCTCATGTGCCACAGATGTGTAGATATTGGTCTATAATTGGCACGCAGACGATGTTGTGATTTACCGATGTGATCATGTTTTCTGTTGTTATCATATTCCATACTGCTGAGGATGATATAATGCCTTGTTACTTGTGATACTATGATGTGGGATCAACAGTTGTTATTTTTACTAATCTATATGCAATGTTGTTAGAAGTTAGCTTCACTTTTAAAGTTATCATATACACTGTGGACGAATTTTAATGCAATGCAATATAATGAAATGATATTTCTAGTAACCGATAGACAAGCCTCTCTGCGGTGTAAATATGTTTCTTTTTAATGATGATCCTTAATTTAGTTTATGTATTTTCTATTGTTCATACGGATTAGTCATTTTCTTGATCTATGCACTCATCTTCCAGAAATAGGAAACATTCCAAAAAAAATGTCCTTTAAAGTTTGTATTTTATTTTATATTTATTATTGATTATTTGGTATTTATATGGTATTCATAGATAGTCATGGTTATGGTAATAATTCATATTTTTCTACATTCCTCTGTGTTTGTGTGTGTGTGTGTGTATAGGCATACAACCATGCTCACATTTGTTATCTGTTTATATTAAAATATGGACAATCCATACAATTATCATTGCAGAGAAGCCACTATTTTATAAAGTTACATATTTGTAGATAAACATTTCCATGTTATGCAACCATTCTTTTTATACACATTTATTGTTGATGGACATCCCATCTGTTTTGTCAGTAACATTCTAATAATCTCTGTATGGCTACCAGATTCTATTTATTTGATGTTAACAGCACAATGTTTATTTAATTAGATCACAGTGGGTGATATTTACATGGAGAGTTTACTATAATATGTTAGTTAGTGAGCAGAGATTGTAAGCATTTATTTCCTACCAAACGTTTAATGTGAAATGCTGTTTTCTGTTCTTCAGTTAGAAAAATATAGACTATGCTTCAATCTAGTAATGGTCAGTCTAGTAAAGCAGGTTTCACAATGGTCCTGCATGGTGACAATGGGAGGGCATCAGGGATATGTCTCCATGTCTTGTTATCTTGGTTTGTGAATGTTCTATTCACGGGATGTATCATGTTCTGTGTTGTTATTCTCTGTGGTAGTATTCCTGTCAGATGTCTAACAGAGGTTGGACCTGTTATTAATGATAGTTGTCAGGTTTTCAATGTTTGTGTTCTTATTTCTGTTTGTGGTTGATTATCATTGATTCCATTTCTTTCCTCACAGTATTGTTTTGTTTAAATGCAGAGTGATATTCACTTTGAAGAAATGAATAAATTCTTTAATACATTGAGCCTTGTCTCTTGAATGTTGTCATAATGTGATTGAGAATTGTATATATTAAAAAACACAGGTGACATAATTCCACCCTGTCTTACACCATTGGACACAGTAAAGAAGTGGTTACCGCAACGTACACAATTTGTTTTTGACAATACCAGAATATGAGAAGACGGATCAAAGTGATATCGATATTACGTTTAATAAGTTTCTTTCACTAATACAATCAAATGTTTTTGATGCATCAAGATAACAAATATATACTGCACTAGAGCGTTAATTATAATATTCTGTTATCTGCTTAAGAGTGTACACAGACATGTCTGTACTATATTTACTTTTAAATTCAAACTGATTACTAGAAGTTTCCAACTGAAACAGTAGTCTATCCAACAATAAGAGTTCCAAGATCTTGGAAACAACACTCGTAATGGCAATAGGCCTGTAATTGCCCTTGTCTGTAATAATACCCTTTTTATTCTTTATAATAGGAACAATAATAGTCTCCATAAGCTTATAAGGTAAAATGGTTGTGTAGAAACATGGCATTAAACAACATTGATAACAAACCATGCAGTAACCTTAGATTCTACATACTTAAAGTGTTCACCTTGCATAGAGTCAGTACCTGCACTTAAAATAGGTATTTTAAGTTTATTAATTGCATGCTAGATTCAACATAGGGTTGATTAGAAGTTTTTCCATTTGAGTTCAACAACTTGTAATAGTGGTCATACCACACCTTAGTTATATTATTTTCACCTGTAACACCATTTATTGTTGAGGGTAGAACATTACTACCAGTACGGTTCATCTTGCTAACTTCCTTCCAGAAACATACATTATCATTTAACAGAAGCTTGTTTGCTAAATCTTCATTGGATTTGCAAAAACGCAAACATTATTTGAATCTAGCACATATGAATTCATGATGTCACATATGGGTCCAAATCTCGGCTGAGAGTTAGACTGCCAAAGTAAAAAGGCCTCCCGGGCATCTGAGTGAGCTGTTTTAATATAGTCATTCCACCCAGCTATAGGCTGAAATTTTCTTTTGGTTCCAACAGGAATCAAATTGTGACTAGAGTCACACAGAGCCTTAATGATACATAAATGCATAATGTCTATAGCTAATTTATGATCTGAATTATTACATGATATTTCATTGCAACTAATCATATCATAATCAAGAGTAATATTACACAACAACTGAAGTTTTATTGTGATATCCGCCAACTGAAGGACAATCGATGGAGGACCAATCAATTACATTCGTTATGTTCCATAACATGAAAACACTCACAGTTCAAAAGTAACAATAGTGGGAGATGATCAGAACATACAAAACTGTTTACGACATCAATATGTTCTATTAGATCCCGACCGGTGCTGGTTGTAAGTATATGATCCAACCAGTTGACAGTATGATGTGCATAACTAGTAAAAGTGTATGAATCATTAGGAAGGTAGTCATAATCAGCCATTAAAACACCTTCATCATAACAAAACTTCAATAAAGTTTCACCAAATTTAGAACTACACTGGTTGTTGTTAATGGTTACATTGGCATTAAAGTCACCAATAACGTACACATATGGAGTAGGGTATGGTTCAAAAATATAATTAACTCTAGACAAATACTGCATGAAATCATCTGTATTATCAGCACAGTCTAATCGCATATAAATATTAACAAATAGCAGTTTAATTTCATCATTATTATTTTTAATGGGAATCTCAATATATATATATATATATATATATATATATATATAGTCACTGTCATTACATTATTCTATTTACTATTCACACAGTAAGGAGGGCGCCTCCGTGGTCTAGCGGTAGCGTGCTGGACCACAGATCACTACCACTCGTGTTCAAATCTCGGCGTGGGCATATCTGAAAGTTGTTTCGTCTTTGACTTCGCCTCATTACCTTTGGGGGTCGCTCGGCCCATTTAGCCTATCGTGTGCACAAAAGTGGCCGTAAAACATCAATCATCATCATCATCATCATTCACACAGTAAGGCTGTTTTATATCAAACACAAACAATCATTAATCATCGTGACACAGGTCAAACAATCATTAATCATCGTGACACAGGTCTGAAAATAATATATTTTCAGCAGACAAAGTTTACCATGAATCTTGTCCGGATTGATTCAGTTGACATATTACACACACACACACACACTCTATCTCTCTCTCTCTCTCTCTCTCTCTATATATATATATATATATATATATATATATGGAAAATTGTTGAATGTATAGCTATTATAATCCCTTAATTAGCTGTTAGGTTCGAGTAAATCATAGTATTTACTCAGGTTTGAGACGATATATCGTTCTAGTCCAATAATAATCCATTGTGCAGTATTGCTACTTTGTTTTTATTTTATAAAAATCACGTCAGTGCATGAGTCCATACTGAGTTAGTGTACATTCTCTTGTGGTGAACAAACTGTAATGTTTGTTAACACGCGGAGGGTATATAAAAGGCCTAACTGAGGTGTCTGGGGTGTCAAAATGTTTTATATACAGGTTTCTTTTGGACCACAGAAATATTACTGTTGAATGTAAACTGTGGTGTCAATGTAGTTATGATATGTATGTAAATACCATTGAACCACACAAGTGTTTTTGGAGCTGTGGTATCAAATGGTATGTTTTTACGTCTTCCGCTTTTTGTACGTGTGCGTAGCCGCTTCCTGTGGGCGTGACATATTTGTCGGGTACGAAAAGCAAATTAGCTGGTTCCCACAGGGATGAGTAGACAGACACATGCTTACGTATACGCATACATGTATCAATATGTGGAGGTATGGAACATTTAATTTTTAGATTAATGTACGTATAGCTGTATTTATATTTAGATTTATGGAGGTAGGTCTCGAAGGATGTTTAGATATGTTGATGCTCTATGCCTGTTGTCTCTCTATTGTATCCCAAAAACACAGTTAATCTTTTTCGGTAATATTATTTTACCTAAATACAGGTAATATGTTTGTAATGAGATTTAAAACA